>CATNWA010016767.1:0-199692 GCA_951230385.1 Staurois parvus
CTGGGAATACTTATGTACAAGGGGGGACTGGGAATATTATGTACATGGGGGGTGGACGGGGAAATAGCTATGTACACGGGGGGGGGGGGGCTGTGTTTCTTATGTACTAGGGGGGGCTGGGAATACTTTGTACATGGGGGGGGCTGCGGAATATTAAGCACATGGGGGCGGGGGCAGAGAAACTTATGTACATGGGAGCGGGGGGGGGGGCTGGGAAAATCCTTATGTACATGGGGGGGATGGGAATTCTTATTGTACATGGGGGGGGAAAAAAATACTTCTGTACATGGAGGGGCTGGGAATAGCTATTTACACGGGGAGGGGGGGGGGGTGGGAATAATATGTCCATGGGGGGGCTGCGGAATACTTTATGTACATGGTGGGGGGGGATAATACGGGTGGAGGGGGGGGCTTATGTTACATAGGGGGGGCTGGGAATACTTATGTACATGGGGGGGCTGGGAATACTTATGTACATGGGGGGGGGGAATACTTATGTACATGGAGGGGCTGGGAATACTTATTACATGGGGGGGAGGGGGTGCTGGGGAATACTATGTACATGGGGGGGCTGTGGAATACTTATGTACATGGGGGGGCTGGGGAATACTTTGTGTACATGGGGGGGGGCTGGGAATACTTATGTACATGGGGGGGGCTGGGAATACTTATGCACATGGGGGGGCTGGGCGGGGCTGAATACTTATGTACAATGGGGGGGGGGGGAATACTTATGTACATGGGGGGGGGCTGGGAATACTTATGTACCATGGTGGGGACTGGGAATAGCTATGTACACGGGGGGGGCTGGGAATACTTATGTACATGGGGAGGGGTATGGGAATACTTATGCACATGGGGGGGGGGCAGAGTAAATACTTATGTACATGGGGGGGCTGGGAATACTTTATGCACATGGGGGGGGGCAGAGATATACTTATGTACATGGGGGGGCTGGGGAATACTTATGTACATGGGGGGGCTGGGAATACTTATGTACATGGGGGGGGGGAAATACTTATGTACCATGGGGGTGGGGGCAGAGAATACTTATGTACATGGGGGGGCTGGGAATACTTATGTACATGGGGGGGGGCTGGGAATACTTATGTATATGGGGGGGGCTGGGAAATACTTATGTACATGGGGGGGCTGGGGGAAATACTTATGTACATGGGGGGGGGGGAATACTTATGTACATGGAGGGGCTGGGAATACTTACAGTTGCAAGAAAAAGTATGTGAACCCTTGGGATTACATGGAGTTTAGCATGAATTGGGCATAAAAATGTGCTCTGAATGTCATCTTAAGTCACAACAATAGAAGAACACAGTCTGCTGAACATAATACTACACAAACATTAGATGTTGCCATGGTTTAAAATTGCACATTAACATGTAAACATTCACAGCGCAGGGAGGAAAAAAAGTATGTGAAGCCCTAGCATTTAATGACTTCTCCCAGAGCTAATTGGAGCCAGGAGTGAGCCAACCTTGGACTTCCAATCTGTGTGATGATATTGGATGTGTTGCTGGACAGCTGTCCTGCCCTTAAAAAACACACACCTGTTTTGGGTTTACTGGTTTCAAGAAGCACTGTCTGATGTGGACCATGCCTCGCAGAAAAGAGCTATCAGGAAGACTTACGATCAAGGAATTGTTGACTTGCATGAAGCTGGAAAGGGTTACAAAAGTATCTCCAAAAAGCCTTGATGTTCATGTGTCCACGGTAAGACAGACTGTCTACAAATGGAGGAAAGTTTAGCACTGTTGCTACTCTCCCTAGGGTGGTCGTCCTGTAAAAATGACTGCAAGAGCACAGCGCCAGAATGCTGCATGAGGTAAAGAAGAATCCCAGAGTGTCCGCTAAAGACCTACAGAAATCTCTGGCACATGCTAACACCCCCCTTTTTTTGTTGACACATCTACAATAAGGAAAACATGAAACAAGAATGGAGTACATGGGAGGACACCACGGAGGAAGCCATTGCTGTCCAAAAAGAATATTGCAGCACGTTTGAAGTTTGCAAAAGAGCACCTGGATGTTCCGCAGCACTACTGGCAAAATATACTGTGGACAGTATGAAACCAAGATTGAGTTGTTTGGGGAAAGAACACACACAAACACTATGTGTGGAGAAAAAAAGGCACAGCACATCCAACATCAAAACCTCATCCCCACTGTGAAACATTGGCGGGAGGAAGCATCATGGTTTGGGGCTGCTTTGCTGCCTCAGGGCCTGGACGGCTTGTCGTCATTGATGGGAAAATGAATTCCAGAGTTTATCAAGACATTTTGCAGGGAAAACGTATTCTTACGACCATCTGTCCGCCAACTGAAGCTCCGCAGAGGATGGGTGATGCAAACAGGACAATGACCCAAAGCATACAAGTAATTCAACAAAACAATGGCTGCAACAGCACAGAATACGCCCTTCTGGAGTGGCCAGTCAGAGTGCCCTGACCTCAACCCGATTGAAATGCTGTGGCATGACCTTAAGAGAGCGATTCACACCAGACATCCCAAGAATTATTGCTACACTGAAACAGTTTTGTGAGAGGGGAGTGGTCCAAAATGACTCCAGATCGTTGTGCAGGTCTGATCTGCAACTACAGGAAACGTTTGGTTGTGGTTATTGCTGCCGAAGGAGGGTCAACCAGTTATTAAGTCCAAAGGTTCACATACTTTTTCCTCCCTGCACTGTGAATGGTTTACATGTTATGTGCAATTAAACCATGGCAACATCTAATGTTTGTGTTAGTATTATGTTCAGCAGACTGTGTTCTTCTATTGTTGTGACTTAGATGACCGTTCAGAGCACATTTTATGCCCAATTCATGCAAAACTCCACGTGAATCCCAAGGGGGTCACATACTTTTTCTTGCAACTGTATGTACATGGGGGGGCTGGGATTTACTTATGCACATGGGGGGGGGGCAGAGAATACTTATGTACATGGGGGGGCTGGGGAATACTTATGTACATGGGGGGGCTGGGAATACTTATGTACATGGGGGGGGGGGGAATACTTATGTACATGGGGGGGGGCAGAGCGATAACTTATGTACAGGGGGGGGGGGCCCCTGGGAATACTTATGTACATGGGGGGGCTGGGAATACTTTGTACATGGGGGGGCTGGGAATACTTATGTACATGGGGGGCTGGGAATACTTATGTACATGGGGGGGGGGGGAATACTTATGTACATGGAGGGGGTGGGAATTACTTATGTACATGGGGGGGCTGGGAATACTTATGCACATGGGGGGGGGGCAGAGAGAATACTTATATACATGGGGGGACTGGGAATAGCTATGTACACGGGGGGGGGGGGGGGGCTGGGAATACTTATTGTACATGGGGGGGGGGAATACTTATGTACATGGAGGGGGCTGGGAATACTTATGTACATGGGGGGGCTGGGAATACTTATGTACATGGGGGGGGGAATACTTATGTACATGGGGGGGGGGAATACTTATGTACATGGAGGGGCTGGGAATACTTATGTACATGGGGGGGCTGGGAATACTTATGTACATGGGGGGGGCTGGGAATACTTATGTACATGGGGGGGGGCGGGGAATACTTAGTGCACATGGGGGGGGCTGGGATTACTTATGTACACGGGGGGGGCGTCTGGGAATAATTATGTACATGGGGGGCATGGGAATAGCTTATGTAATCACGGGGGGGGGCTGGGATATACTTTATGTACATGGGGGGGCTGGGAATACTTATTGCACATGGGGGGGGCAGAGAAGAATACTTATGTACATGGGGGGCTAGGGAATAGCTATGTACACGGGGGGGGGGCTGGGAATACTTATGACCAAGGGGGGGGCTGGGAATACTTATGACATGGGGGGGGGCAGAGAATACTTCTGTACATGGGGGGGCTGGGAATAGCTATGTACACATGGGGGGGGGGGGGGGGCTGGGGGAATACTTATGTACATGGGGGGGCTGGGAATACTTATGTACATGGGGGGGGCTGGGAATACTTTATGTACATGGGGGGGGGGGACAATACTTATGTACATGGGGGGGCTGGGAATACTTATGTACAATGGGGGGCTGGGAATACTTATGTACATGGGGGGGGGGGGGGGGGGGGGAATACTTATGTACATGGAGGGGGCTGGGAATACTTATGTTTTAAAACATGGGGGGGGCTGGGAATACTTATGTACATGGGGGGGGCTGGGAATACTTATGTACATGGGGGGGGCTGGGAATACTTATGCACATGGGGGGGCAGAGGAATTACTTATGTACATGGGGGGGCTGGGAATACTTATGTACATGGGGGGACTGGGAATAGCTATGTACACGGGGGGGGGGGGGGGGGGGGCTGGAATACTTATGTACATGGGGGGGGGGGAATACTTATGTACATGGAGGGGGGGAGGGAATACTTATGTACTGGGGGGGCTGGGAATACTTATGTACATGGGGGGGTCTGGGAATACTTATGTACATGGGGGGCAGGAATACTTATGTACCATGGGGGGGGTGGAATAGCTATGTACACGGGGGGGGGCTGGGTACTATTATGTACATGGGGGGGCTGGGAAATACTTATGCACATGGGGGGGGCAGAGGAATACTTATGTACTTGGGGGGATGGGATAATAGCTGTATGTACACGGGGGGGGGCTGGGAATACTTTATGTACAAGGGGGGGGCTGGGAATATTATGTACATGGGGGGGGCTGGGGAATACTTATGCACATGGGGGGGGGGCAGGAAGAGATACTTATGTACAACGGGGGGGGGTCTGGGAATACTTATGCACATGGGGGGGGGCAGAGAATACTTATGCACATGGGGGGGGCAGAGAACAGGCAGCAGAGAACCTAGGAGAATACTTATGTACTTGGGGGGACTGGGAATAGCTATGTGTACATGGGGGGGGCTGGGAAGACTTATTGTACATGGGGGGGGGCTGGGAATACTTCCTGGATGCTGCTGTGTAGAGATATATATATACACACTATATCTGTATAAATGACTGGTCGTTAATATGCCACTATATTGCCACAAGTATGGGCCCCGTCTTCCCACATACATGACCTGTAATGCCCACCCCAGTCTTAGTCCGTAGGGTTCAATATTGAGTTGGCCCCGCCCTTTCCACACACATGACCTGTAATGCCCCCCCAGTCTCTTAGTCCGTAGGGTTCAATATTTGAGTTGGCCCCGCCCTTTCCACACAACTAGACTGTAATGCCCCCCCAGTCTTAGTCGTAGGGTTCAATATTGAGTTGGCCCCGCACCTTTCCACACACTATGACCTGTAATGGCCCCCAGTCTTAGTCCGTAGGGTTCAATACTGAGTTGGCCGCCCTTTCCACACACATGACCTTTAATGGCCCCCAGTCTTAGTCCCGTAGGGTTCAATATTGAGTTGGCCCCACCCTTTCCACGCACATGGAACCTTTAATGGACTCCCAGTCTTAGTCCGTAGGGTTCAATATTGAGTTGGCCCGCCCTTTCCACACACATGGACTGTAATGCCCCCCCAGTCTTAGTCCGTTAGGGTCAATATTGAGTTGGCCCCGCCCTTTCCACCACACATGACCTGTAATGCCCCCCAGTCTTAGTCCGTCAGGGTTCAATATTGAGGTTGGCCCGCCCTTTCCACCACACATGACCTGTAATGCCCCCCAAATTCTTAGTCCGTAGGGTTCGAATATTGAGTTGGCCCCGCCCTTTCCACGCACATGACCTTTAATGGACTCCCAGTCTTAGTCCGTAGGGTTCAATATTGAGTTGGCCCCGCCCTTTCCACAACATGACCTGTAATGCCCCCCAGTCTTAGTCCGTTGGGTTCAATATTGAGTTGGCCCCGCCCTTTCCACACATGACCTGTACCATAATGCCCCCCCAGTCTTAGTCCGTAGGGTTCAATATTGAGTTGGCCCCCGCCCTTTCCACACACATGACCTGTAATGCCCCCCCCAGTCTTAGTCCGCGTAGGGTTCAATATTGAGTTGGCCCCGCACCTTTCTCACGCACATGACCTTTAATGGACTCCCAGTCTTAGTCCGTAGGGTTCAATATTGAGTTGGCCCCGCCCCTTTGCCTCTTCTGGGAAAAGGCCGTCCACAAGGTTTAGGAGGGTGTCTATGGGGGAAGGTTGGACCTTTCTTCCAGAAGCACATTTGTCAGGTCAGGCACTGATGTCGGGGGAGGGGCACTGATGTCGGGGGAGGAGGCCTGGCTCGCAGTCTCCGCTCTAATTCATCCAAAAGTGTTCTATGGGTTGAGGTCAGGACTCTGTGCAGGACAGTCAAGTTCCTCCACCCCAAAACTGGCTCCTCCATGTCTTTATGGACCTTGCTTTGTGCACTGGTGGGCAGTCATGTTGGAAACAGGAAGGGGCCATCCCCAAACTCCTTACACAAAGTGGGGGGCATGAAATTGTCCAAAATGTCGCCTTAAGAGTTCCCCTTCACTGGAACTAGGGGGGCCAAGCCCAACCCCTGAAAAACACCCCACACCATAATCCCCCCTCCACCAAACTGTACACTTGGCACAATGCAGTCAGGCAAGTACCGTTCTCCTGGGACACCACCAAACCCAGACATGTCCATCAGATGACCAGACAGAGGAAGCGTGATTGGTCCCTCCAGAGAAACCACCTCCTCTGCTCTAGAGTCCAGTGGCGGCGTGCTTTACACCACGGCATCCGACGCTTTGCATTGCACTTGGTGATGGAAGGCTTGGATGCAGCTGCTCGGCCATGGAAACCCATTCCATGAAGCTCTCTACGCACTGTTGTTGGGCTCATCTGAAGGCCACACCAAGTTTGGAGGGTCTTTAGCTATTGACTCTGCAGACAGTTGGTGACTTCTGCGCACTGTGCGCTTCAGCATGCGCTGACCCCGCCCTGTCATGTGACGTGGCCTACCACTTGGTGGCTGAGTGGCTGTTGTTCCCAGTGGCTTCCACTTTGTTATAATCCCACTAAACAGTTGAGCGTGGAATATTTAGTAGCCAGGAAATGTCACGGATGGACTTATTGCCCAGGTGGCCACCTATCACGGGACCACGCTTGGAGTCACTGAGCTCCTGAGAGCGACCCATTCTTTCACCAATGTTTGTAGAAGCCGTCTGCATGTTTTAGTCTAGGGGATGATTGTATACACCTGTGTCCATGGAGGGGATTGGAACACCTGAATCACATGATATGGAGGGGATTGGAACACCTGAATCACATGATATGGAGGGGATTGGAACACCTGAATCACATGATATGGAGGGGATTGGAACACCTGAATCACATGATATGGAGGGGATTGGAACACCTGAATCACATGATATGGAGGGGATTGGAACACCTGAATCACATGATATAGAGGGGATTGGAAACACCCAAATCACATGATATGGAGGGGATTGGAACACCCGAATCACATGATATGGAGGGGATTGGAACACCTGAATCACATGATATGGAGGGGATTGGAACGCCTGAATCACATGATATGGAGGGGATTGGAACGCCTGAATCACATGATTTGGAGGGGATTGGAACACCTGAATCACATGATATGGAGGGGATTGGAACACCTGAATCACATGATATGGAGGGGATTGGGGACACCTGAATCACATGATATAGAGGGGGATTGGAACACCTGAATCACATGATATGGAGGGGATTGGGACACCTGAATCACATGATATGGAGGGGATTGGAACACCTGAATCACATGATATGGAAGGGATTGGAACTCCTGAATCACATGATTGGGGAGGGATTGGAAACACCGGAAATCACATGATATGGAGGGGATTGGAACACCGGAATCACATGATATGGAGGGGATTGGAACACCTGCATCACATGATTGGGAGGGGTTGGAGCACCTGAATCACATGATTTGGACCCGGGGGGGGCGGGACAATACTTTTGGCAATATAGTGTATATCTCTTATATCAAGCACAAAGAGAAGTTTGGGAAGATAAACAGGGCCATGTATATGGGACCCAATGATGGGGAAAGGCACCATATGTTCGTAGTTGCAGTGTTGGTTGTGGTTCCATGGAGGTCTATGTTGTAACATCACCTTCTTCTGTTCTCCTCCTCCCACAGTTATCTACATCTGTGGCCCTCTGGAGATGCTGCACAAGATCATGCTACAGGCCCACAAGGAGAAGCTGACGATGGTGACTATGTCTTCTTCTACGTGGACGTGTTTGGTGAAAGTCTCCGCTCAGATGGAAGCCGGGATGCCAATAAAACCGTGGCAGACCAACCAGACCCATGAAGAGGAGCTGATGGAGGCCTTCAAGGTGAGGCACCAAGTGGACAATCTCTTCTCAGACACACTGGAATGATCCACTATAATTGGCCAGGTCACTCTCCACCTTTCCTCAACCCAGAGTGAAGGCTCTTCCAGGAGGACAGTGTCTATAGCAGCCATTCTCAACCAACGTTCCTCCAGGAGATGCAAGAGGGTGCTTGAGCTGTGGCAGATTGAAGCCCAATTAATGGTGCCGACATTGCTCGGGTTCTAACGCCAGAAAAAGCTGCAGGACTGTTTACTGTCTCTAACGGGGGATTTGACACCACTGTAAGGGGGGCATTCTGACCACCACTGTAAGGGGGGCATTCTGACCACCACTGTAAGGGGGCATTCTGACAACCACTGTAAGGGGGGCATTCTGACAACCACTGTAAGGGGGGCATTCTGACAACCACTGTAAGGGGGGGCATTCTGACCACCACTGTAAGGGGGCATTCTGACCACCACTGTAAGGGGGGCATTCTGGCCTCCACTGTAAAGGGGGCATTAGACCATCACTGTAAGGGGGCATTCTGACCACCACTGTAAGGGGGCATTCTGACCATCACTGTAAGGGGGGCATTCTGACCACCACTGTAAGGGGGGCATCTGACCACCACTGTAAGGGGGCATTCTGACCACCACTGTAAGGGGGGGCATTCTGACCATCACTGTAAGGGGGGCATTCTGACCACCACTGTAAGGGGGCATTCTGACCACCACTGTAAGGGGGCATTCTGACCACCACTGTAAGGGGGCATTCTGACCGCCACTGTAAGGGGGCATTCTGACCACCACTGTAAAGGGGGCATTAGACCATCACTGTAAGGGGGCATTCTGACAACCACTGTAAGGGGGACATTCTAACCATCACTGTAAGGGGGCATTCTGACCACCACCGTAAGGGGGGCATTCTGGCCTCCACTGTAAGGGGGCATTAGACCATCACTGTAAGGGGGGCATTCTGACCACCACTGTAAGGGGGCATTCTGACCACCACTGTAAGGGGGGCATTCTGACCATCACTGTAAGGGGGCATTCTGACACCACTGTATGGGGGAAATTCTGACCATCACTGTAAGGGGGGCATTCTGGACCCATCACTGTAAGGGGGCACTCTGGCTACCACTGTATGGGAGATTTTCTGACCATCACTGTAAGGGGGCATTCTGACCATCACTGTAAGGGGGGCATTCTGACCATCACTGTAAAGGGGGCATTCTATCACTGTAAGGGGGGCATTCTGACTATCACTGTAAAGGGGGCATTCTATCACTGTAGGGGGCATTCTGGCATTATGCATGATCACTGTAAGGGGGGCATTTTCTATCACTGTAAGGGGGGGTCACTTGACCATCACTGTAAGGGGGGCACTCTGGCTACTACTGTATGGGAGATTTTCTGACCATCACTGTAAGGGGGGGCATTCTGACCATCACTGTAGGGGGGGGGCATTTTGACCATCACTGTAAGGGGGGCATTTGACCATCACTGTAAGAGGGGAATAATGATGATTTGCTCTGAGCCTGGGTTCGGATCGAACGTTGACTGTTTGGGCCTTTGGACGAAGGCTTCCGGATTCCGCTGCCATGTACACAAAGGAGCGGGCATAGCAGTGACATCACAGTGACATCACAGTGACCATTTAGCCAGACTGTCATGTGGCTTGTGGTACCTCCAGGATCCGTAGTGTAGCCAGGTCGCCGGGTTTTGTTTTTGGTGAGCGGCAGATGATGGATTTATGAGGGACATTTTTATTTTTTCTATTAGGGGGCTTGTCAAATTTTGGGGAGCTTTTATATTTAGGTTACATTCTGTTTTTTTGTGAATGAGTAAGGGGTACTATGTACCCCATACTCATTCCCGTGGGGGGATGGTGGTATCTGGGGGACCGTTTATTATTAAAGAGGTCTTCCAGATTCCCATAAGCTCCCCACCCCACAGAGCTTCACCACCACCTGCCATGGCTGTGGGAAAGGGCCCTTGTTCTCATCCACGTGGGGACAAGGTACCCCTCCAGGGCATGTGGCCTGGTATGGTTTAGGAGGGTTGGGGGGAGGCGCACTTTTCTTCCCCTTTCCCGGGTAGCTGGGCTGCATGCTAGGTTTAGGGTCTGGTGTGGATTTTAAGGACTTCACACCTTTTTAATCCATACAAGACTCAAAGGGTCTGGCATAAAATTTTGGGGGGACGCTGTATAACTTTTTTCATTCTTTTCTTTAGGATGTGCTACAATAAAAGTAACATTTACAAATTTAAAAAAATTATTAAGTTGCCAGCAAATGACATTTCATCGCCAGCTGGTAGGCAGGTGCAGTCTACATTCTCCACTGCAGGTGGCGCTAGTTTGGAACCGCAGTGCTGCTGGGGGAGGAAGTCAAGAGAAAGTGATTCCCACGGTCCCCTGGGGTAGTATGCTGATTGGCTACGCTGCATCCAGATGACCCTGGCAGCCATCTTGGGTCACACAGAGTCTTTTTACGTTCTGCCCCTGGGTTTTTGCTTACATTTTGCGAGTGGCTAGTGTAGGGGCAGGATACCGGTCTGTCATGGACACAGCAGTGGGGAGACACTCCAGAGGAGCTTAGGGTCCACATCTGTATCTCAGCAAGCTCCCTCATGGGTTGGACCAGCCAGGCTGCAGTCTGCTCTCCTTGACAGGTACTGTCCCCTGCTCCCTCCAGCCTGCTACCACTGACTCTCCGCTCTAGCTGTTGAGTTGCCCAGTTGGGTGTGCTCCCCACCAGGGCACTGTACTGGGGAATGTGTGGAAATGCAAAAAAAACAAAAATGTTGAAAATGTCAGTTGGGCCAGGAAGGAGCAGAGATTTATTAAATGCTTCAAGTAAAACATTCTAGAAGTCCAATTTGTGAATTGCTGATTCTCCTGATTCGGTCATAAAACCACAAAAGACCATTTCACAGGTTCTGGCCTTCTGGTGGAGACGTTCAGATCTCCTCCTCCCGTCTTCTTCATGGACGGTTAGGAGGTGAGGCCAGAAATGTCCCCAGGCAGTCTTGTACCATCTCTGGTGAAGGGCGCTGTGAGGGGTCGTTAGTGAAGGTCACAGACGTCATCCAGCATGCTGGAACACGCTTACAGCTGTGAACGCCTTCAGTGTCCATTTCTCTTCAATCCATTGAAGGACACTCTTCATGATGGATGGGTTTGATATGGCCACCTACAGGAGCAGGACGCTGGGGTACAACTATGGTGATGGTATGGTCTCTTTTCTTAAAGTGTTTCTAGAGCATGGATGGAGTGGTTAAAGGATTAGAACCTCTGGTGTTTTTCACTGCCACTAGAGAGATTTCTTCTCACGTCCTGTCCTGGTAACAAGTACAGAGATACAATAAAAATGTGATGGGGGTTTAGCCTTCATTTGTGTTACCCTATATTCCCAATGGGGTGATTGCCCCTTCCTGACTTCATCTCATGTAACAAGAACAGGAAATAAGGAGAAATCTCCATGGACAGCAATAAAAACCGACTAGAGGTCCTTCCTCTCTCTGCATTGCTCCATGTGAGGTTTCAATCAGAGAGAAGTGACTAAAAGGAAGTACTTCAGCCGTGCTCCTTCCTTTAGCTTATCCATCGTGCTCTACAAATCCTGCGTCATGCATCAATGATTATCTATACAGAAAATCGTATACCAACTGTCACTTTTGAGAACAAAGACCCAAAAATGGACTCACAAACTGTTATCTCCATACAGTTCACACTTTGTATAGTCACTTGCGGTTAGAAGCTGTGTTTGTCTCTGACATATTGCTGATGCCGGGAGCTTGGAGGCCCTTTGGTCTGGAATATTTTATTTCCAGATGTTTTTTAGCAGCTACAGACATGGATGTGGGAGGGGAGACAAGCGTTTTTTATTTCATCATCCCAATCAATCTCCCACCCGCCGTTTTCTGTGTCTGTGGCGTCAGCAGCCTGCCACGCTCCGCCGTTATGAATCGGGTGAAAGAAGCCAAGTCATTGCTCCGAACACAAACATTGATTAAAGAAACATTACACAGCTGTGTACTCAGTGCAGATAAGATTTCATAACAGAATCCGTGAAATGGCGGGGAGATCTCCAGATCTGAGATAAACTCTGACCATGTACAGTCATGGCCGAAATTGTTGGCACCCTTGATATTTTTCCTGAAAATCAAGTATTTCACACAAAAAAGGTATTGCATTAAACACATGTTTTGCTATACACATGTTTATTCCCTTTGTATGTATTGGAACAAATATAAAACAGAGGCAGAAAAGCAAAATATGACATAATGTCACACAAAAACCCAAAAAAAATGGGCTGGACAAAAGTATTGGCACCCTTAAACTTAATATTTGGTTGCACACCCTTTGGAAAACATAACTGAAATCAGTCGCTTCCTATAACCATCAATAAGCTTCTGACACCTCTCACCCGGAATTGACGGGGGGACCACTCTTCCTTTTGCAAACAGCTCCAGGTCTCTCTTATTGGAAGGACACCTTTTCCTAGACTTATCTCAACAGCAATTTTAGATCTCTCCACAGGTGTTCAATGGGATTTAGATCTGGGCTCATTGCTGGCCACTTCAGAACTCTCCAGCGCTTCTTTGCCATCCATTTCTGAGTGCTTTTTGACGTATGTTTGGGGTCATTGTCCTGCTGGAAGACCCAGGATCTTGGACGCAAACCCAGCTTTCTGACACTGGGCCCTACAGTGCGACCCCAAAATCCTTTGGTAATCCTCAGATTTCATGATGCCTTGCACACAGTCAAGGCACCCAGTGCCAGAGGCAGCAAAACAACCCAAAACATCATTGAACCTCCACCCATATTTTACCGTAGGTTACTGTGTTTTGTTCTTTGTAGGCCTCATTCCGTTTTCGGTAAACAGTAGTAGAATGATGTGCTTTACCGAAAAGCTCTATCTTGGTCCTCATCTGTCCACAAGACGTTTTCCCAGAAGGCTTTTTGGCTTACTCAAGTACATTTTGGCAAACTGTAGTCTTGCTTTTTTATGTCTCTGTGTCAGCAGTGGGTTTCCTCATCTGGGTCTCCTGCCATAGCGTTTCATTTCATTTAAATGTCTCGACGGATAGTTCAGCGCTGACACTGATGCTCCCTGAGCCTGCAGGACAGCTTGAATGTCTTTGGAACATGTTTGGGGCTGCTTATCCACCATCCGGACTATTCTGCGTTGCAATCTTTCATCAAATTTTCCTCATCCGTCCACGACCAGGGAGATTAGCTACAGTGCCATGGGTTGCAAACTTCTTGATAATGTTGCGCACTGTGGACAAAGGCAAATCTAGTTCTCTGGAGATGGACTTGTAACCTTGAGATTGTTGATATTTTGCCACAATTTTGGTTCTCAGGTCCTCAGACAGTTCTCGTCTCCTCTTTCTGTTGTCCATGCTTAGTGTGGCACAGACAGACACACAATGCAAAGGTTAAGTGAACGTCTCTCCTTTTTATCTGCTTTTCAGGTGTGATTTCTATATTGCCCACACCTGTTACTTGCCCCAGGTGAGTTTACAGGAGCATCACATGCTTGTAACATTCTTATTTATCCGCAGTTGTGAAAGGTTGCCAATACTTTTGTCCTGCCCATTTTTGGAGGTTTGTGTGACATTATGTCGAATTTGCTTTCTTTCCTCCTTTAGTTTTTTTTTTGTTTTGTCCCAATACACACAAAGGGAATAAACATGTGTATAGCAAAACATGTGTTAATGCAATACGTTTCGTGAGAAATACATGATTTCCTGGAGAAATGTTCAAGGGTGCCAACAATTTCGGCCATGACTGTATGACCTCTCTGCTGTGACCCCGGCCAGGGCTTAGGGCTCGTTCACACTAGGCTGTTTTGCCAACGCTTGCCAAACGCCCCTTAGCGTTTGGCAAGCGTTGGGTTTTCCGGCGTTTGCGGAGCGTTTTTTAACGCTCGGCAAACGCTCCGCAAACGCCGCATGCGCGGTTTAGCGGCGGTTGCTAGGCATTTTTGCCGAGCGTTAATAACGCCCCACAAACGCCTATATGCAGTTTGAGTGGTGTTACCGCTCCGCAAATGCCCCGCAACCGAGTCGCAACCGCACCGCAAACGCCGGCCGGGCGTTTGCGGAGCGGCACCATAGACAAGAATAGGAGGCTTCAAAGCCTCCTGACTCGTCCAGAGGCGTCCGTTTTTGCCGCGACGCAACGCGACGCAAACGCTCCCGTTGTTAGAACAGCACCATGTGCTGTAATGTGCAGAATTGGCAGAGGCGTTTGGGAAGCGGTTTAATAAAAAAAACGCTTCCCAAACGCCTCTCTGCCGCCTGCACACAAGGCTAGTGTGAAACGTAGTCTTAGAGTCAAGAATGTCCACGGCAATCAAGCCACCAACTAAGCTTCATATTGCATAAGATTTGTGTCGTCTTTGATTGGATGCAGACTGGAGATCAATGGTCTATCAGCCAAACATTTCCAACCAACCTATTACACTGGTCAGGTGAACTATTTATTGGCAGGTTATAAAACCTTCATCAATCCTTGATAAGATTGACTGCAATGAGTACAGCTTCGCTGGTGGTGTGTCCATGGAGAAGGGAGAGGGCAGAGAAAAACTCTGGCTTTTTGGAGGAATGGTAGGAACAGGTCAGACCACATCAGTGACTGTCCTCTGCATTCTATAGGCAGACCAGTATATGGCACAGGTGGGCTTCCAAAAAGGTAGGTGTTCTGTAGATGGTTCATTGGGGGCGGAGCTCAGTGTGTTTCTAGATGATTCCTCAGGGGCAGAGCTAATAGTGTTCTGTAGCTATCTCCTCACTGGAAGAGTTCAAAGTGTTCTGCCTTCATACATTGTTCCTCAGGGACAGAGCTCAGTGTGTTCTGTCTCAGTAGATGGATCCTCAGGGGCAGTGCTTAGCCTGTTCTGTAGATGGTTTCTGGGTGGCAGAGTTTATGTGTTCTGTCTCTGTGTAATTTTCCCTTGGGGCAGAGGTCAGCATGTTCTCTGTATTTTTCCTCAAGAGCAGACCTCAGTATGTCCTGTGTCTGTAAATGGTTCCTCAAGGGAAGAGCTCAGTGTGTTCAGTCTCTGTAGATGGTTCTTCAGGGGCAGAGCTCAGTATGTTCACTGATGGTTCCTTGGTGGCAGAGTTCCTTGAGGAAAGAGATAAGTATGCTATGTTTCTGTAGATGGCTCATCTAGGGAAGAGCTCAGTGCGTTCTGTAAATGGTTCCTATTAGGCAGAACTCAATATGTTCTATATCTGTAGATGGTTCCTCAAACGAAGATCTTAGTGTGTTCAGTCCCTGTAGATGGTTCCTCAAACGAAGATCTTAGTGTGTTCAGTCTCTGTAGATGGTTCCTCAAATGAAGATCTTAGTGTGTTCAGTCCCTGTAGATGGTTCCTCAAATGAAGATCTTAGTGTGTTCAGTCTCTGTAGATGGTTCCTCAAATGAAGAGCTTAGTGTTTCAGTCTCTGTAGATGGTTCCTCAGGGGCAGAGCTCAGTATGTTCTATTTCTGTAGATAAGTCCCTCAAGGGAAGAGCTCAGTGTATTCAGTCTTTGTAGATGGTTCTTCAGGGACAGAACTCAATGTTTTCTGCAGACAGTTACTCAATATGTTCTATATCTGTAGATGGTTCCTCAAGGGAAGAGCTCAGTGTGTTCAGTCTCTGTAGATGGTTCTTCAGGGGCAGAGCTCAGTATGTTCACTGATGGTTGCTTGGTGGCAGAGTTCCTTGAGGAAAGAGATAAGTATGCTATGTTTCTGTAGATGGCTCATCTAGGGAAGAGCTCAGTGCATTCTGTAAATGGTTCCTCTTAGGCAGAAACTCAATATGTTCTATATCTGTAGATGGTTCCTCAAACGAAGATCTTAGTGTGTTCAGTCCCTGTAGATGGTTCCTCAAATGAAGATCTTAGTGTGTTCAGTCCCTGTAGATGGTTCCTCAAATGAAGATCTTAGTGTGTTCAGTCTCTGTAGATGGTTCCTCAAATGAAGATCTTAGTGTGTTCAGTCTCTGTAGATGGTTCCTCAAATGAAGATCTTAGTGTGTTCAGTCTCTGTAGATGGTTCCTCAAATGAAGAGCTTAGTGTGTTCAGTCTCTGTAGATGGTTCCTCAAATGAAGAGCTTAGTGTGTTCAGTCTCTGTAGATGGTTCCTCAAATGAAGAGCTTAGTGTGTTCAGTCTCTGTAGATGGTTCCTCAAATGAAGAGCTTAGTGTGTTCAGTCTCTGTAGATGGTTCCTCAAATGAAGAGCTTAGTGTGTTCAGTCTCTGTAGATGGTTCCTCAAATGAAGAGCTTAGTGTGTTCAGTCTCTGTAGATGGTTCCTCAAATGAAGAGCTTAGTGTGTGTGTTCAGTCTCTGTAGATGGTTCCTCAAATGAAGAGCTTAGTGTGTTCAGTCTCTGTAGATGGTTCCTCAAATGAAGAGCTTAGTGTGTTCAGTCTCTGTAGATGGTTCCTCAAATGAAGAGCTTAGTGTGTTCAGTCTCTGTAGATGGTTCCTCAGGGGCAGAGCTCAGTATGTTCTATTTCTGTAGAAAAGTCCTCAAGGGAAGAGCTCAGTGTATTCAGTCTTTGTAGATGGTTCTTCAGGGACAGAACTCAGTGTTTTCTGTAGACAGTTACTCAATATGTTCTATATCTGTAGATGGTTCCTCAAGGGAAGAGCTCAGCTTGTTCAGTATCTGTAGATGGTTTTTCAAGGACGAAGCTCAATATTTTCTGTAGATGGTTCCTTGGGGGACAGACCTCAGTGCGCTATGTCCCTGTAGAAGGATCCTGAAGGGCAGAGCTCAATTTTCTTTCACACCTGATAGATGATGAGTCCTGAGGACTGACAGCTCAGAGGTAGAGGATTTGGCATGGCTGCCAGGAGGAGGGGTTTATTGTTGGGGCTGTGAAGTCAGACTCACACTGTTCCTTATAATCAATATTTAGGGTCTTCCCTAATGGTCGCGGTTCAGACAGCAGAGGGTTTCTTACTGGGGACATTTTACAGCCTAGTGTCATATATAGGAGCCAAAACTCTGTGCAGAGAACCTGGGAGACCCCAACTCATACAGATCATTGTCTGTTTATGAGATCCTCATAATGAGGATATGAGATATAGAACTGTATACCCCCAGTAGGCGAGGTATTTCCCCCAAAATGTCCCACACCCTCACAGGAGAACGTGAGGTACTTCCTCTAAAATGTCCAAAAACCTCACAAGCGATCTTACAGAGAAAAAAGTGACTTCCATGAATGATGAGGGTTCCTAGTATGATCCGGGCCCCAAATGGGACAAGAAATCCCACCCCCTATCTGCTAGTCCATCCTACTATCTAACTATGTGTTCTTCCTGTAGACAGTGCTGGTGATCTCTTACCATGAACCACAGAATCCTGAATATCGCAACTTCCAGAAGAATCTCATCCAACGCAGCAAGGAGGAGTTCGGGGTAACCCTCAACTATTCTCTGGTAAGTGACCCACCCGCACATGGGCACCCATCCAAAACGCCCCACCACATCAGTCCTGTAACTATCCATACAGAATAAGAACCGATACCAAGAATCACATCCATTAAACAGGACAAGAGAAGGAGAACTGTACATTGCACATACATACTGTATATTGTAGAGGTGATTGGTCTATGCGACTCGAGGGGATCAGATGGATCTTGCTGTCAGATTTCTCTATATATTTGCAGATATCCGGGTTTGTGGAATAGAATAGAATATCCTGTGAGGACTTGGGTGGGTCAGGAATAATCTGAACTCTCTTTGTCTTCACAGAAGAACCTGATTGCAGGATGTTTCTATGATGGAGTCCTGCTGTATGCCCATGCTTTGAATGAGACACTGCAGGAAGGTGGATCGCAAAAAGACGGGATTCGGATAGTACAGAAGATCCAGGATCGCACCATGCAGGGTGAGGAACATTCTCTCATTGTACTGATCATTTCTTCACCTCATCTGCTCAGTATGTTCTATCTCTTTAGATTCCTCAAGGGCAAAGTTCAGTGTGTTCTGTCTCTGTAGATGGTTCCTCAAAGGCAGAGTGGGTGGTTCCTTGGGGGCAGAGCTCAGTGTGGTCTGTCTCTGTAGATGGCTCATAGGGACCAGAGCACATTGTGTTCTATCTCTGTAGATGGTTCCTCAGGGGCAGAGCCTAGTGTGTTCTATCTCTGTAGATAGTGGAGCAGATCAGTGTGTTCTGTCTCTGTAGATGGTTCCTGGGGGGCAGAGCTCAGTGTGTTCTGTCTCTGTAGATGGTTCCTGGGGGGCAGAGCTCAGTGTGGTCTGTCTCTGTAGATGGTTCCTGGGGGGCAGAGCTCAGTGTGGTCTGTCTCTGTAGATGGTTCCTCAGGGGCAGAGCCTAGTGTGTTCTATCTCTGTAGATAGTTTCATGGGGCAGAGCTCAGTGTGTTCTGTCTCTGTAGATGGTTCCTGGGGGGCAGAGCTCAGTGTGGTCTGTCTCTATAGCTCATAGATGGTTCCTGGCAGGCAGGGCTCAGTGTGTTCTGTCTCTGTAGATGGTTCCTGGGGGGCAGAGCTCTGGGGGGCAGAGCTCAGTGTGTCTGTTCTGTCTCTGTAGATGTAGATGGTTCCTGGCGGGCAGAGCTCAGTGTGGTCTGTCTTTGTAGATGGTTCCTGGCGGGCAGAGCTCAGTGTGGTCTGTCTCTGTAGATGGTTCCTGGGGGGCAGAGCTCAGTGTGGTCTGTCTCTGTGTAGAGTGTGGTCTTCCTGTAGATGGTTCCTGGCGGGCAGAGCTCAGTGTGGTCTGTCTCTGTAGATGGTTCCTGGGGGGCAGAGCTCAGTGTGGTCTGTCTCTGTAGATGGTTCCTGGGGGGCAGAGCTCAGTGTGGTCTGTCTCTGTAGATGGTTTCCTGGTGGGCAGAGCTCAGTGTGGTCTGTCTCTGTAGATGGTTCCTGGGGGGCAGAGCTCAGTGTGGTCTGTCTGTAGATGGTTCCTAGATGGTTCCTGGGGGGCAGAGCTCAGTGCGGTCTGTCTCTGTAGATGGTTCCTGGTATGCAGAGCTCAGTGTGGTCTGTCTCTGTAGATGGTTCCTGGCATGCAGAGCTCAGTGTGGTCTGTCTCTGTAGATGGTTCCTGGGGCAGGCAGAGCTCAGTGTGGTCTGTCTCTGTAGATGGTTCCTGGGAGGCAGAGCTCAGTGTGGTCTGTCTCTGTAGATGGTTCCTGGGGGGGGGGGCAGAGCTCAGTGTGGTCTGTCACTGTAGATAGTTCCTAGGGGGCAGAGCTCAGTGTGGTCTGTCTCTGTCTCTGTAGATGTCTCCTAGATGTCTCCTAGGGGGGCAGAGCTCAGTGTGGTCTGTCACTGTAGATGATTCCTGGCAGGCAGAGCTCAGTGTGGTCTGTCTCTGTAGATGGTTCCTGGGGGGCAGAGCTCAGTGTGGTCTGTCTCTGTAGATGGTTCCTGGGGGGCAGAGCTCAGTGTGGTCTGTCTCTGTAGATGGTTCCTGGGGGGCAGAGCTCAGTGTGGTCTGTCTCTGTAGATGGTTCCTGGCGGGCAGGGCTCAGTGTGTTCTGTCTCTGTAGATGGTTCCTGGGGGGCAGAGCTCAGTGTGGTCTGTCTCTATAGATGGTTCCTGGGGGGCAGAGCTCAGTGTGGTCTGTCTCTGTAGATGGTTCCTGGGGGGCAGAGCTCAGTGTGGTTTGTCTCTGTAGATGGTTCTTGGTGGGCAGAGCTCAGTGTGGTCTGTCTCTGTAGATGGTTCCTGGGGGGCAGAGCTCAGTGTGGTCTGTCTCTGTAGATGGTTCCTGGGGGGCAGAGCTCAGTGTGGTCTGTCTCTGTAGATGGTTCCTGGCGGGCAGAGCTCAGTGTGGTCTGTCTCTATAGATAGTTTCTGGGGGGCAGGGCTCAGTGTGGTCTGTCTTTGTAGATGGTTCCTGGCGGGCAGAGCTCAGTGTGGTCTGTCTCTGTAGATGGTTCTCTGGTTCCTGGGGGGCAGAGCTCAGTGTGGTCTGTCTCTGTAGATGGTTCCTGGCGGGCAGAGCTCAGTGTGGTCTGTCTCTGTAGATGGTTCCTGGTTATGGGGGGCAGAGCTCAGTGTGGTCTGTCTCTGTAGATGGTTCCTGGGGGGCAGAGCTCAGTGTGGTCTGTCTCTGTAGATGGTTCCTGGGGGGCAGAGCTCAGTGTGGTCTGTCTGGGGGGCAGAGCTAGATGGTTCCTGGGGGGCAGAGCTCAGTGTGGTCTGTCTCTGTAGATGGTTCCTGGGGGGCAGAGCTCAGTGTGGTCTGTCTCTGTAGATGGTTCCTGGGGGCAGAGGGGGCAGAGCTCAGTGTGGTCTGTCTCTGTAGATAGTTCCTGGGGGAGCAGAGCTCAGTGTGGTCTGTCTCTGTAGATGGTTCCTGGGGGGCAGGCAGGGCTCAGTGTGGTCTGTCTGTCTGTAGATGGTTCCTGAGGGGCAGGGCTCAGTGTGGTCTGTCTCTGTAGATGGTTCCTGGGGGGCAGAGCTCAGTGTGGTCTGTCTCTGTAGATGGTTCCTGGGGGCAGAGCTCAGTGTGGTCTGTCTCTGTAGATGGTTCCTGGGGGCAGAGCTCAGTGTGGTCTGTCTCTGTAGATGGTTCCTGGGGGCAGAGCTCAGTGTGGTCTGTCTCTAGATAGATGGTTCCTGGCCTGGGGGCAGAGCTCAGTGTGGTCTGTCTCTGTAGATGGTTCCTGAGGCAGGGGCAGAGCTCAGTGTGGTCTGTCTCTGTAGATGGTTCCTGGGGGGCAGAGCTCAGTGTGGTCTGTCTCTGTAGATGGTTCCTGGGGGCAGAGCTCAGTGTGGTCTGTCTCTGTAGATGGTTCCTGGTGGGCAGAGCACAGTGTGCTCTATCTCTGTAGATGGTTCCTGGGGGGCAGAGCTCAGTGTGGTCAGTCTCTATAGATGGTTCTTCGATGGCAGAACTCAGTGTGTCTTCTCTGTAGATGAATCCTTGGGGTAGAGCCCAGCTGCTGCAGGCCAAGCAGAGTACAGGCGATCGGATCCTAAAGTTGCACCCTCCCCTGTAAAACCTAATGTGACAGGGAAGCCACACGGGCCCCATGGAGCATGGGTAGGGTTGCCATTGCGACCCCTGCAACCCCTGAAGCTCTGCCAGTGCTGGGAGATCACCCCAGTGGTAACACCAAGGATTCTGAGAGACCAGCCCACTGGTCACACTCTGATTCTGGGGGGAGATTCTCATGTTTTCCTGTAGATGGTTCCTGGGGGGCCACAGGTATCACTGGCACGGTCAGCATGGACAAGACCAATGACCGCAACACGGACTTTGACCTCTGGGCGATGGCTGACCATGACAGCGGCCATTTTCAGGTGAGTTTGGAGCAGACTGCATCAGTCATTGATTGGTCATTGTGTGGTTACCTATTTATAGAGCGCCCACCTGGTTTCCACAGTGCTGGTAATGAAGAACAAAATATGAGGTATGAGGGTCCCGATCATAACATCTAATGGAGGACAGGAGGTATGAGGGTCCCGATCATAATATCTAATGGAGGACAGGAGGTATGAGGGCCCCGATCATTACATCTAATGGAGGACAGGAGTATGGGGGTCCCGATCATAATATCTAATGGAGGACAGGAGGTATGAGGGCCCGATCATTACATCTAATGGAGGACAGGAGGTATGAGGGTCCCGATCATAACATCTAATGGAGGACAGGAGGTATGAGGGTCCCGATCATAACATCTAATGGAGGACAGGAGGTATGAGGGTCCCGATCATAACATCTAATGGAGGACAGGAGGTATGAGGGTCCCCGAGAGCTCATGGTCATCTAATAGATGGTTCTTCGATGGCAGAACTCAGTGGGTCTGTCTGAGATAATCCTTGGGGGAGGGCCCCCGATCATTACATCGGATAATGGAGGACAGGAGGTATAATGTGAGGGAAGCCAGACGGGCCCCCGATAGGGTTTACATCAACCCCTGAATGGAGGACAGGATCACCCCAGTGGTAAGGATTCAGGAGGGTCCCGATCATAACATCTAATGGAGGACAGGAGGTATGGGGGTCCCGATCATAACATCTGGACAAGACCAATGAGGGAGGACAGGAGGTATGAGGGTCCCGATCATAACATCTAATGGAGGACAGGAGGTATGGGGGTCCCGATCATAACATCTAATGGAGGACAGGAGGTATGAGGGTCCCGATCATAACATCTAATGGAGGACAGGAGGTATGAGGGTCCCGATCATAACATCTAATAGGAGGACAGGAGGTATGAGGGTCCCGATCATCATTACATCTAATGGAGGACAGGAGGTGTGAGGGTCCCGATCATTACATCTAATGGAGGACAGGAGGTATGAGGGTCCCGATCATTACATCTAATGGAGGACAGGAGGTGTGAGGGTCCCGATCATAACATCTAATGGAGGACAGGAGGTATGAGGGTCCCGATCATAACATCTAATGGAGGACAGGAGGTATGGGGGTCCCGATCATAACATCTAATAGAGGACAGGAGGTATGGGGGTCCCGATCATTACATCTAATGGAGGACAGGAGGTATGAGGGTCCCGATCATTACATCTAATGGAGGACAGGAGGTATGAGGGGTCCCGATCATAACATCTAATGGAGGACAGGGAGGTATGTATGGGGTCCCGATCATTACATCTAATGGAGGACAGGAGGTATGAGGGTCCCGATCATAACATCTAATGGAGGACAGGAGGTATGGGGGTCCCGATCATTACATCTAATAGAGGACAGGAGGTATGAGGGTCCCGATCATTACATCTAATGGAGGACAGGAGGTATGAGGGTCCCGATCATTACATCTAATGGAGGACAGGAGGTATGAGGGTCCCGATCATAACATCTAATGGAGGACAGGAGGTATGAGGGTCCCGATCATAACATCTAATGGAGGACAGGAGGTATGAGGGTCCCGATCATAACATCTAATGGAGGACAGGAGGTATGAGGGTCCCGATCATAACATCTAATGGAGGACAGGGAGGTATGAGGGTCCCGATCATAACATCTAATAGAGGACAGGAGGTATGAGGGTCCCGATCATAACATCTAATAGAGGACAGGAGGTATGAGGGTCCCGATCATTACATCTAATAGAGGACAGGAGGTGTGAGGGTCCCGATCATTACATCTAATGGAGGACAGGAGGTGTGAGGGTCCCGATCATTACATCTAATGGAGGACAGGAGGTATGGGGGTCCCGATCATAACATCTAATGGAGGACAGGAGGTATGGGGGTCCCGATCATTACATCTAATGGAGGACAGGAGGTATGAGGGTCCCGATCATTACATCTAATGGAGGACAGGAGATATGAGGGTCCCGATCATTACATCTAATAGAGGACAGGAGGTATGAGGGTCCCGATCATTACATCTAATGGAGGACAGGAGGTATGAGGGTCCCGATCATTACATCTAATGGAGGACAGGAGGTATGGAGGGTCCCGATCATTACATCTAATGGAGGACAGGAGGTATGAGGGTCCCGATCATTACATCTAATGGAGGACAGAGGTATGGGGGTCCCGATCATTACATCTAATGGAGGACAGGAGGTATGAGGGTCCCGATCATTACATCTAATAGAGGACAGGAGGTATGAGGGTCCCGATCATTACATCTAATGGAGGACAGGAGGTATGAGGGTCCCGATCATTACATCTAATGGAGGACAGGAGGTATGAGGGTCCCGATCATTACATCTAATAGAGGACAGGAGGTATGAGGGTCCCGATCATTACATCTAATGGAGGACAGGAGGTATGAGGGTCCCGATCATTACATCTAATGGAGGACAGGAGGTATGAGGGTCCCGATCATTACATCTAATAGAGGACAGGAGGAGCCCCCAATGTCTGTACTCCTGACTGAGGAGCCCCCATCTCTGTACTCCTGACTGAGGAGCCCCCATCTCTGTACTCCTGACTGAGGAGCCCCCATCTCTGTACTCCTGACTGAGGAGCCCCCATGTCTGTGCTCCTGACTGAGGAGCCCCAAGTGTCTACTTCTGACTGAGGAGCCCCAAGTGTCTACTTCTGACTGAGGAGCCCCATGTGTCTACTTCTGACTGAGGAGCCCCTATGTCTGTACTCCTGACTGAGGAACCCCTATGTCTGTACTCCTGAGGAACCCCCATGTCTGTACTCCTGACTGAGGAGCCCCCATGTCTGTACTCCTGACTGAGGAGCCCCCATGTCTGTACTCCTGACCGAGGAGCCCCCAGTGTCTGTACTCCTGACTGAGGAGCCCCCATGCCTTTAGTCCTGACTGTGGAGCCCCCATGTCTGTACTCCTGACTGAGGAGCCCCCAGTGTCTTCTCCTGACTGAGGAGCCCCCAGTGTCTACTCCTGACTGAGGAGCCCCCATCTCTGTACTCTTGACTGAGGAGCCCCCATGTCTGTGCTCCTGACTGAGGAGCCCCAAGTGTCTACTTCTGACTGAGGAGCCCCTATGTTTGTACTCCTGACTGAGGAACCCCTATGTCTGTACTCCTGACTGAGGAACCCCCATGTCTGTACTCCTGACTGAGGATCCCCCATGTCTGTACTCCTGACTGAGGATCCCCCATGTCTGTACTCCTGACTGAGGAGCCCCCATGTCTGTACTCCTGACTGAGGAGCCCCAAGTGTCTACTTCTGACTGAGGAGCCCCAAGTGTCTACTTCTGACTGAGAAGCCCCTATGTCTGTACTCCTGACTGAGGAACCCCTATGTCTGTACTCCTGACTGAGGATCCCCCATGTCTGTACTCTGACTGAGGAGCCCCCATGTCTGTCTACTCCTGACTGAGGAGCCCCCATGTCTGTACTCCTGACTGAGGATCCCCCATGTCTGTACTCCTGACTGAGGAGCCCCCATGTCTGTACTCCTGACTGAGGAGCCCCCATGTGTCTACTCCTGACTGAGGAGCCCCCATGTCTGTACTCCTGACTGAGGAACCCCCATGTCTGTACTCCTGACTGAGGAACCCCCATGTCTGTACTCCTGACTGAGGAACCCCCATGTCTGTACTCCTGACTGAGGAACCCCCATGTCTGTACTCCTGACTGAGGATCCCCCATGTCTGTACTCCTGACTGAGGATCCCCCATGTCTGTACTCCTGACTGAGGAGCCCCCATGTCTGTACTCCTGACTGAGGAGCCCCCAGTGTCTACTCCTGACTGAGGAGCCCCCATGTCTGTACTCCTGACTGAGGAGCCCCCAGTGTCTTACTCCTGACTGAGGAGCCCCCAGTGTCTACTCCTGACTGAGGACCCCCCATGTCTGTACTCCTGACTGAGGATCCCCCATGTCTGCACTCCTGACTGAGGAGCCCCCATGTCTGTACTCCTGACTGAGGAGCCCCCATGTCTGTACTCCTGACTGAGGAGCCCCCATGTCTGTACTCCTGACTGAGGAACCCCCATGTCTGTACTCCTGACTGAGGATCCCCCATGTCTGTACTCCTGACTGAGGATCCCCCATGTCTGTACTCCTGACTGAGGAGCCCCCATGTCTGTACTCCTGACTGAGGAGCCCCAAGTGTCTACTTCTGACTGAGGAGCCCCCATGTCTGTACTCCTGACTGAGGAGCCCCCATGTCTGTACTCCTGACTGAGGAGCCCCCATGTCTGTACTCCTGACTGAGGAACCCCCGTGTCTGTACTCCTGACTGAGGAACCCCCATGTCTGTACTCCTGACTGAGGATCCCCCATGTCTGTACTCCTGACTGAGGATCCCCCATGTCTGTACTCCTGACTGAGGAGCCCCCATGTCTGTACTCCTGACTGAGGAGCCCCCAGTGTCTGTACTCCTGACTGAGGAGCCCTCATGTCTGTACTCCTGACTGAGGAGCCCCCAGTGTCTTCTCCTGACTGAGGAGCCCCCAGTGTCTACTCCTGACTGAGGATCCCCCATGTCTGTACTCCTGACTGAGGATCCCCCATGTCTGCACTCCTGACTGAGGAGCCCCCATGTCTGTACTCCTGACTGAGGAGCCCCCATGTCTGTACTCCTGACTGAGGAGCCCCCCATGTCTGTACTCCTGACTGAGGAGCCCCCATGTCTGTACTCCTGACTGAGGAGCCCCCATGTCTGTACTCCTGACTGAGGAGCCCCCATGTCTGTACTCCTGACTGAGGAGCCCCCATGTCTGTACTCCTGACTGAGGAGCCCCCATGTCTTCTCCTGACTGAGGAGCCCCCAGTGTCTACTCCTGACTGAGGAGCCCCCATGTCTGTACTCCTGACTGAGGAGCCCCCATGTCTGTACTCCTGACTGAGGAGCCCCCATGTCTGTACTCCTGACTGAGGAGCCCCCATGTCTGTACTCCTGACTGAGGAGCCCCCATGTCTGTGCTCCTGACTGAGGAGCCCCCATGTCTGTACTCCTGACTGAGGAGCCCCCATGTCTGTGCTCCTGACTGAGCAGCACTCGATGTCTTGTTGGTCAGCAGGAAAGACCCCGTGAGCTCAGCTTTGTGCAGACGTGGGGGGTGGGTTATATAAGATATATAGCGAGGGTCAGGTATACAGAATACTGTATATAGGGAGGGTCAGGTATACAGAATACTGTATATAGGGAGGGTCAGGTATACAGAATACTGTATATAGGGAGGGTCAGGTATATACTGTAAAGGATTCCGGGGTTCCATAAGAATACAGAATACTGTATATAGGGAGTGTATACAATATATATACTGGGGAGGCAGAGAGTAGTATATAGTATATATAGGAGTGGCGTATACACCGATCGATCGGCCATATGTATGACCACTGACAGGTGAGGAGAATATCTGGGGACAATGGCAGTGTATACAGCATGTCATATGTCTGTATATAGGGGGGTGGTATACGCTGTATACAGTGAGGAGTATACATGGTGGGGACTTGTGTATACAGTAAATGTAATGACGATATACAATAGAAACTTGTATATACAGTATACAGCGGGGTGACTCGGAGTATACAGCGGGGGGGGGGGGGGGGGATCTAACTATAGAGAGTTATGTATACAGTGTATATAGAGTATACAGCGGGGTGATGATGAGTATACAGCGGGGTGATGATGAGTATACAGCGGGGTGATGATGAGTATACAGCGGGGTGATGATGAGTATACAGGGGGGTGATGATGAGTATACAGCGGGGTGATGATGAGTATACAGGGGATGATGAGTATACAGCGGGGGGGATATGAGTATACAGCGGGGATGATGAGTATACAGCGGGGTGATGATGGTATACAGCGGGGTGATGATGATTATACAGCAGATCCTCTCTCTCTAAATATATATATGTCAGGGAGTAAAGTATACAATGTATATAGGAAGGGATATACAGTATATAGTAGTGGGGTGTTAGTACAGTATATAGCAGGATGATGAGTATACAGAGGGGGGATCTATGGATACAGTATATAGCAGGGTGATCAGTATACAGGGGGGATCTATGGATACAGTATATAGCAGGGTGATCAGTATACAGGGGGGGATCTATGGATACAGTATATAGCAGGATGATGAGTATACAGAGGGGGGATCTATGGATACAGTATATAGCAGGATGATGAGTATACAGAGGGGGGATCTATGGATACAGTATATAGCGGGGGTGATGAGTATACAGAGGGGGGATCTATGGATACAGTATATAGCAGGATGATGAGTATACAGAGGGGGGATCTATGGATACAGTATATAGCAGGATGATGAGTATACAGAGGGGGATCTATGGATACAGTATATAGCGGGGTGATGAGTATACAGAGGGGGGATCTATGGATACAGTATATAGCAGGGTGATGAGTATACAGAGGGGGATCTATGGATACAGTATATAGCGGGGTGATGAGTATACAGAGGGGGGATCTATGGATACAGTATATAGCAGGATGATGAGTATACAGAGGGGGGATCTATGGATACAGTATATAGCAGGATGATGAGTATACAGAGGGGGGATCTATGGATACAGTATATAGCAGGATGATGAGTATACAGAGGGGGGATCTATGGATACAGTATATAGCAGGGTGATCAGTATACAGGGGGGATCTATGGATACAGTATATAGCAGGGTGATCAGTATACAGAGGGGGGGATCTATGGATACAGTATATAGCGGGGTGATGAGTATACAGAGGGGGGATCTATGGATACAGTATATAGCAGGATGATGAGTATACAGAGGGGGGATCTATGGATACAGTATATAGCAGGGTGATCAGTATACAGAGGGGGGATCTATGGATACAGTATATAGCAGGATGATGAGTATACAGAGGGGGGGATCTATGGATACAGTATATAGCAGGATGATGAGTATACAGAGGGGGATCTATGGATACAGTATATAGCAGGATGATGAGTATACAGAGGGGGGATCTATGGATACAGTATATAGCAGGATGATGAGTATACAGAGGGGGATCTATGGATACAGTATATAGCAGGATGATGAGTATACAGAGGGGGATCTATGGATACAGTATATAGCAGGGTGATCAGTATACAGAGGGGGATCTATGGATACAGTATATATAGCAGGGTGTATATAGCGGGGTGATGAGTATACAGAGGGGGGATCTATGGATACAGTATATAGCGGGGTGATGAGTATACAGAGGGGGGATCTATGGATACAGTATATAGCGGGATGATGAGTATACAGAGGGGGGATCTATGGATACAGTATATAGCAGGATGATGAGTATACAGAGGGGGGATCTATGGATACAGTATATAGCGGGGTGATGAGTATACAGAGGGGGGGATCTATGGATACAGTATATAGCGGGGTGATGAGTATACAGAGGGGGGATCTATGGATACAGTATATAGCGGGGTGATCAGTATACAGAGGGGGGATCTATGGATACAGTATATAGCGGGGTGATGAGTATACAGAGGGGGATCTATGGATACAGTATATAGCGGGGTGATGAGTATACAGAGGGGGGATCTATGGATACAGTATATAGCAGGGTGATCAGTATACAGAGGGGGGGATCTATGGATACAGTATATAGCAGGGTGATCAGTATACAGAGGGGGGGATCTATGGATACAGTATATAGCAGGGTGATCAGTATACAGAGGGGGGGATCTATGGATACAGTATATAGCGGGGTGATCAGTATACAGAGGGGGGATCTATGGATACAGTATATAGCAGGAAGTTCTGTATATAGGCAGGGTATACAGTAGGTACGGTATATACATTATATACAGGGATACACCCTCCTGTGAGCATGTAGTCAGTGAAGGACGGCTGTGACCAGCGAAGGGTTAATGTTACTGGTATTCTGCCCATTCCATTCCAGTGATAAGAGCCCCCCCATCCCCCTCCTCTCCACAGACCCTCCAGCTGCTGCTTCTCATATAACAGCCTCTTCCAGGGACAGCACACCCAGCCTATGTATACTGACACCCCCGGGGCCCTCCGCCACTTCCACTACTGGGGGCCAATGTGTGCTGCCACACCTCAGAGGGCCCCCAGTATGGATGTACTGCAAGAGACCACCCAACACAATCATTATTATATGTCATTGTATCCGATATATCACAGAGCCGTCTGTACAGAGGAGCTGACACTCTAATGTCCCCTCCCCCGCAGTCACATCAGTCTCTGTACAGAGGAGCTTACACTCTAATGTCCCCTCCCCCCACAGTCCCATCAGTCTCTGTACCAGAGGAGCTTACACTCTAATGTCCCCTCCCCCACAGTCCCATCAGTCTCTGTACAGAGGAGCTTACACTCTAATGTCCCCTCCCCCACAGTCCCATCAGTCTCTGTACAGAGGAGCTGACACTCTAATGTCCCCTCCCCCACAGTCCCATCAGTCTCTGTACAGAGGAGCTTACACTCTAATGCCCCCCCCCCACAGTCCCATCAGTCTCCGTACAGAGGAGCTTACACTCTAATGTCCCCTCCCCCACAGTCCCAGCAGTCTCTGTACCAGAGGAGCTTACACTCTAATGTCCCCTCCCCCACAGTCCCATCAGTCTCTGTACAGAGGAGCTGACACTCTAATGTCCCCTCCCCCACAGTCCCATCAGTCTCTGTACAGAGGAGCTGACACTCTAATGTCCCCTCCCCCACAGTCCCATCAGTCTCTGTACAGAGGAGCTGACACTCTAATATCCCCTCCCCCACAGTCCCATCAGTCTCTGTACAGAGGAGCTGACACTCTAATGTCCCCCTCCCCCGCAGTCACATCAGTCTCTGTACAGAGGAGCTTACGCTCTAATGTCCCCTCCCCCGCAGTACCATCAGTCTCTGTACCGGAGGAGCTTACGCTCTAATGTCCCCTCCCCCGCAGTACCATCAGTCTCTGTACCGGAGGAGCTTACGCTCTAATGTCCCCTCCCCCCACAGTCCCATCAGTCTCTGTACCGGAGGAGCTTACGCTCTAATGTCCCCTCCCCCGCAGTCCCATCAGTCTCTGTACAGAGGAGCTGACACTCTAATGTCCCCTCCCCCACAGTCCCCATCAGTCTCTGTACCAGAGGAGCTGACACTCTAATGTCCCCTCCCCCACAGTCCCATCAGTCTCTGTACCAGAGGAGCTTACACTCTAATGTCCCCTCCCCCACAGTCCCATCAGTCTCTGTACCAGAGGAGCTTACGCTCTAATGTCCCCTCCCCCACAGTCCCATCAGTCTCTGTACCAGAGGAGCGTACACTCTAATGTCCCCTCCCCCACAGTCCCATCAGTCTCTGTACCAGAGGAGCGTACACTCTAATGTCCCCTCCCCCGCAGTCCCATCAGTCTCTGTACAGAGGAGCTTACACTCTAATGTCCCCTCCCCCACAGTCCCATCAGTCTCTGTACCAGAGGAGCTTACACTCTAATGTCCCCTCCCCCGCAGTCCCCATCAGTCTCTGTACCAGAGAGCTGACACTCTAATGTCCCCTCCCCCTCAGTCACATCAGTCTCTGCACCCAAAGAGCAGTGTCAGTTGGTGTCAGTATCAGTGGGTGTCAGTGGGTGTCAGTGGTTCTCAGTGGGTGTCAGTGAATATCAGTGGGCGTCAGTGGTTGTCAATGAGTATCAGTTTGTGTCAGTGGTTTCTCAGTAAGTGTCAGTGGCGTCAGTGCTTGTCAGTGGTTCTCAGTGAGTGTCAGTGGTTCTCAGTGAGTGTCAGTGGTTCTCAGTGGTTCTCAGTGGGTGTCAGTGGTTCTCAGTGGGTGTCAGTGGGTGTCAGTGGTTGTCAGTGGGTGTCAGGCCTCCAGTATGAGCGCCATCCATTGACCGAGTTCTCTCCATCTTCTCACAGATCGTTGGTCATTATGATGGGATAACAAAACAGATTAACTGGACCGGGACCCCCATCCTGTGGCTGAAGGGGGCCCCCCCACTGGACAGCCCACCCTGTGTATTTGATACAGATGACCCGAGCTGTGTGAAGAGTAAGTGACACCCCGCGCTCTGTGCTCTCTGCTCACATTGTCCTCCATTGTCACTGCTGTCTGTTCTGTTTATTCCAGCTCCGCTCTCCACCTTGGCCATGGTGGCGCTGGGCGCCGGACTCACCCTGCTCATCTTTGGGATGGCCAGCATCATTGTAATGAGGTCAGTGATTGGACCCTCCCACCCACTGTGTGTGCCGGGGGGGTCATACCCGAATCCCCCCCCCACCCAATACACAGCCATCCCATCCCCCGACTGTACCCCAATACACATCTATCCCACCCCCACTGTTCCCCCCAATACACATCCATCCCATCCCCCACTGTACACCCAATACAGAGCCATCCCACCCCCCACTGTACTCCCAATACACATCCATCCCATCCCCCAACTGTACCCCCAATACACATCCATCCCACCCCCACTGTTCCCCCAATACACATCCATCCCATCCCCCACTGTACACCCAATACAGAGCCATCCCACCCCCCACTGTACCCCCAATACACAGCCATCCCACCCCCACTGTACACCCAATACAGAGCCATCCCACCCCCCACTGTACCCCCAATACACATCCATCCCATCCCCCACTGTACACCCAATACAGAGCCATCCCACCCCCCACTGTACCCCCAATACACAGCCATCCCATCCCCCAACTGTACCCCCAATACACATTCATCCCACCCCCCACTGTACTCCCCAATACACATCCATCCCATCCCCAACTGTACCCCCCAATACACATCCATCCCACCCCCCAACTGTACTCCCCAATACACATCCATCCCATCCCCCACTGTACCCCCCAATACACATCCATCCCATCCCCCACTGTACCCCCAATACACATCCATCCCATCCCCAACTGTACCCCCCAATACACATCCATCCCATCCCCAACTGTACCCCCCAATACACATCCATCCCACCCCCCAACTGTACCCCCCAATACACATCCATCCCATCCCCCCCAACTGTACCCCCCAATACACATCCATCCCATCCCCAACTGTACCTCTATTACACATCCATCCCACCCCCCACTGTACCCCCAATACACATCCATCCCACCCCCCACTGTACCTCTATTACACATCCATCCCACCCCCCACTGTACCCCCAATACACATCCATCCCACCCCCCACTGTACTCCCAATACACATCCATCCCATCCCCCACTGTACCCCCAATACACATCCATCCCACCCCCCCCACTGTACTCCCAATACACATCCATCCCACCCCCCCCACTGTACCCCCAATACACATCCATCCCACCCCCCACTGTACCCCCAATACACATCCATCCCACCCCCACTGTACCCCCAATGCACATTCATCCCACCCCCCACTGTACACCCCATACACATCCATCCCACCCCCCACTGTACCTCTATTACACATCCATCCCACCCCCCCACTGTACCCCCAATACACATCCATCCCACCCCCACTGTACTCCCCATACACACATCCATCCCATCCCCAACTGTACCCCCCAATACACATCCATCCCACCCCCCAACTGTACCCCCAATACACATCCATTCCCACCCCCCACTGTACCCCCAATACACATCCATCCCATCCCCAACTGTACCCCCAATACACATCCATCCCACCCCCCAACTGTACCCCCCAATACACATCCATCCCACCCCCCAACTGTACCCCCCAATACACATCCATCCCATCCCCAACTGTACCTCTATTACACATCCATCCCACCCCCCACTGTACCCCCAATACACATTCATCCCACCCCCCACTGTACCCCCAATACACATTCATCCCACCCCCCACTGTACTCCCAATACACATCCATCCCACCCCCCACTGTACTCCCCAATACACATCCATCCCACCCCCCACTGTACTCCCCATACACATCCATCCCACCCCCCACTGTACCCCCAATACACATCCATCCCACCCCCCACTGTACTCCCCAATACACATCCATCCCATCCCCCACTGTACCCCCAATACACATCCATCCCACCCCCACTGTACCCCCAATGCACATTCATCCCATCCCCCCCCACTGTACACCCAATACACATCCATCCCACCCCCCCACTGTACTCCCCATACACATCCATCCCACCCCCACTGTACCCCCAATACACATTCATCCCACCCCCCACTGTACTCCCCAATACACATCCATCCCATCCCCAACTGTACCCCCCAATACACATCCATCCCACCCCCCAACTGTACCCCCAATACACATCCATCCCACACCCCCCCACTGTACCCCCAATACACATCCATCCCATCCCCAAAACTGTACCCCCCAATACACATCCATCCCACCCCCCAACTGTACCCCCCAATACACATCCATCCCACCCCCCCCCAACTGTACCCCCCAATACACATCCATCCCATCCCCAACTGTACCTCTATTACACATCCATCCCACCCCCCACTGTACCCCCAATACACATTCATCCCACCCCCCACTGTACCCCCAATACACATTCATCCCACCCCCCACTATACCCCCAATACACATCCATCCCATCCCCCACTGTACCCCCAATACACATCCATCCCACCCCCCACTGTACCCCAATACACATCCATCCCACCCCCCACTGTACTCCCCATACACATCCATCCCACCCCCCACTGTACCCCCAATACACATCCATCCCACCCCCCACTGTACTCCCCATACACATCCATCCCACCCCCCACTGTACCCCCAATACACATCCATCCCACCCCCCACTGTACTCCCCATACACATCCATCCCATCCCCCACTGTACCCCCAATACACATCCATCCCACCCCCCACTACTGTACTTCCCATACACCCACCCAATACATATCAATCCCAAACCCCCACACTGTACCCCCCATACACTCACCCAATACACATCCACCCCACCCCTCCACTATACCCCCCCCCCATACACCCGCCCAATACACATCCATCTCAACCCCCACTGTACCCACAATACACATCCATCCCACCCCCCACTGTACCCCCCCATACACCAAACCAATACATATCCATCCCACTCCCCCCCACTGTACCCCCCATACACCCACCCAATACACATCCACCCCACCCCTCCACTGTACCCCCCATACACCCACCCAATACACATCCACCCCACCCCTCCACTGTACCCCCCCATACACCTACCCAATACACACATCCATCCCAACCCCCACTGTACTCCCCCATACACCCTCCCAATACACATCCATCCCAACCCCCACTGTACTCCCCCATACACCCACCCAATACACATCCATCCCAACCCCCACTGTACTCCCCCATACACCCGCCCAATACATATCAATCCCACCCTCCCATACACCCACCTAATACATATCCATCCCATACACATTCACGCCACCCCTCCACTATACCCCCCCCCATACACCCACCCAATACACATCCATCCCATCCCCCTAAACTGTACTCCCCATACACCCACCCAATACACATCTGTACTGGGAGGTGAAGGGATTGCACTGGGAGGTGAGGGGATTATACTGGGAGGTGAGGGGGTTATACTGGGAGGTGAGGGGATTATACTGGGAGGTGAGGGGATCATACTGGGAGGTGAGAGGGTTATACTGGGAGGTGAGGGGTTATACTGGGAGGTGAGGGGATTATACTGGGAGGTGAGGGGATTATACTGGGAGGTGAGGGGATTATACTGGGAGGTGAGGGGATTATACTGGGAGGTGAGAGGGTTATACTGGGAGGTGAGGGGATTATACTGGGAGGTGAGGGGATCATACTGGGAGGTGAGGGGATTATACTGGGAGGTGAGGGGATTATTCTGGGAGGTGAGAGGGTTATACTGGGAGGTGAGGGGATTATACTGGGAGGTGAGGGGATTATTCTGGGAGGTGAGGGGATCATACTGGGAGGTGAGGGGGTTATTCTGGGAGGTGAGGGGATTATACTGGGAGGTGAGGGGGTTATTCTGGGAGGTGAGGGGATTATACTGGGAGGTGAGGGGGTTATTCTGGGAGGTGAGGGGATTATACTGGGAGGTGAGGGGGTTATTCTGGGAGGTGAGGGGGTTATACTGGGAGGTGAGGGGATTATTCTGGGAGGTGAGGGGATTATACTGGGAGGTGAGGGGATTATACTGGGAGGTGAGGGGATTATTCTGGGAGGTGAGGGGATTATACTGGGAGGTGAGGGGATTATTCTGGGAGGTGAGGGGATTATACTGGGAGGTGAGGGGATTGCGCTGGGAGGTGAGAGATTATACTGGGAGGTGAGGGGATTATACTGGGAGGTGAGAGATTATACTGGGAGGTGAGGGGATTATACTGGGAGGTGAGAGATTATACTGGGAGGTGAGGGGATTGCGCTGGGAGGTGAGAGATTATACTGGAGGTGAGGGGATTGGGCTGGGAGGTGAGAGATTATACTGGGAGGTGAGGGGATTATACTGGGAGGTGAGGGGATTATACTGGTAGTGAAGGATTTATACTGGGAGGTGAGGGGATTATACTGGTAGTGAAGGATTTATACTGGGAGGTGAGGGGATTATACTGGGAGGTTAGGGGATTATACTGGGAGGTGAGGGGATTGCACTGGGAGGTGAGAGATTAGACTGGTAGTGAAGGATTTATACTGGGAGGTGAGGGGATTATACTGGGAGGTGAGGGGATTATACTGGGAGGTGAGGGGATTATACTGGGAGGGTGAGAGATTATACTGGGAGGTGAGAGGATTGCGCTGGGAGGCGAGAGATTATACTGGGAGGTGAGGGGATTATACTGGGAGGTGAGGGGATTATACTGGTAGTGAAGGATTTATACTGGGAGGTGAGGGGATTATACTGGTAGTGAAGGATTTATACTGGGAGGTGAGGGGATTATACTGGGAGGTTAGGGGATTATACTGGGAGGTGAGGGGATTGCACTGGGAGGTGAGAGATTAGACTGGTAGTGAAGGATTTATACTGGGAGGTGAGGGGATTATACTGGGAGGTGAGGGGATTATACTGGGAGGTGAGGGGATTATACTGGGAGGTGAGAGATTATACTGGGAGGTGAGAGGATTGCGCTGGGAGGCGAGAGATTATACTGGGAGGTGAGGGGATTATACTGGGAGGTGAGAGATTATACTGGGAGGTGAGAGGATTGCGCTGGGAGGCGAGAGATTATACTGGGAGGTGAGGGGATTATACCGGTAGTGAAGGATTTATACTGGGAGGTGAGGGGATTATACTGGGAGGTGAGGGGATTATACTGGGAGGTGAGGGGATTATACTGGGAGGTGAGGGGATTATATTGTTAGTGAAGGATTTATACTGGGAGGTGAGGGGATTATACTGGGAGGTGAGGGGATTATACTGGGAGGTTAGGGAATTATACTGGGAGGTGAGGGGATTGCGCTGGGAGGCGAGAGATTATACTGGGAGGTGAAGGGATTATACCGGTAGTGAAGGATTTATACTGGGAGGTGAGGGGATTATACTGGGAGGTGAGGGGATTATACTGGGAGGTGAGGGGATTATACTGGGAGGTGAGGGGATTATATTGTTAGTGAAGGATTTATACTGGGAGGTGAGGGGATTATACTGGGAGGTGAGGGGATTATACTGGGAGGTTAGGGAATTATACTGGGAGGTGAGGGGATTGCGCTGGGAGGTGAGAGATTATACTGGGAGGTGAGGGGATTATACTGGGAGGTGAGGGGATTGCGCTGGGAGGTGAGGGGATCATACTGGGAGGTGAGGGGATTATACTGGGAGGTGAGGGGATCATACTGGGAGGTGAGGAGATTATACTGGGAGGTGAGGGGATTATACTGGGAGGTGAGGGGATTGCGCTGGGAGGTGAGGGGATTATACTGGGAGGTGAGGGGATTATACTGGGAGGTGAGGGGATCATACTGGGAGGTGAGGAGATTATACTGGGAGGTGAGGGGATTATACTGGGAGGTGAGGGGATTGCGCTGGGAGGTGAGGGGATTATACTGGGAGAGGGGATAGTATTGATCAGGGTAATGTGTAACCTGCTGGTAGTGTAGAATTTGGTGTCCTGTCTGTCATGGTGTCTGTCTGTCCACAGGAAGCTGATGTTGGAGAAGGAACTGGCCAGCATGCTGTGGAGGATCAGATGGGAGGAGCTGCAGTTCGGAAATTCTGAGCGATACCACAAATGTGCTGGGAGCCGCCTGACTCTATCATTAGTGAGAGTCCTCATATCATACTTCATCTATGATCTCCATGTAGTGTCCTCTTCCATCATACCTGATCTATGATCTCCATGTACTGTCCTCTTCCATCATACCTGATCTATGATCTCCATGTACTGTCCTCTTCCATCATACCTGATCTATGATCTCCATGTAGTGTCCTCTTCCATCATACTTCATCTATGATCTCCATGTAGTGTCCTCTTCCATCATACCTGATCTATGATCTCCATGTAGTGTCCTCTTCCATCATACCTGATCTATGATCTCCATGTACTGTCCTCTTCCATCATACATGATCTATGATCTCCATGTACTGTCCTCTTCCATCATACCTGATCTATGATCTCCATGTAGTGTCCTCTTCCATCATACTTCATCTATGATCTCCATGTAGTGTCCTCTTCCATCATACCTGATCTATGATCTCCATGTAGTGTCCTCTTCCATCATACTTCATCTATGATCTCCATGTAGTGTCCTCTTCCATCATACCTGATCTATGATCTCCATGTAGTGTCCTCTTCCATCATTCCTGATCTATGATCTCCCCGTACTGTCCTCTTCCATCATACCTGATCTATGATCTCCCTGTACTGTCCTCTTCCATCATACCTGATCTATGATCTCCATGTACTGTCCTCTTCCATCATACCTGATCTATGATCTCCATGTAGTGTCCTCTTCCATCATACTTCATCTATGATCTCCATGTAGTGTCCTCTTCCATCATACCTGATCTATGATCTCCATGTAGTGTCCTCTTCCATCATTCCTGATCTATGATCTCCCCGTACTGTCCTCTTCCATCATACCTGATCTATGATCTCCCTGTACTGTCCTCTTCCATCATACCTGATCTATGATCTCCCTGTACTGTCCTCTTCCATCATACCTGATCTATGATCTCCATGTACTGTCCTCTTCCATCATACCTGATCTATGATCTCCCTGTACTGTCCTCTTCCATCATACCTGATCTATGATCTCCCTGTACTGTCCTCTTCCATCATACCTGATCTATGATCTCCATGTACTGTCCTCTTCCATCATACCTGATCTATGATCTCCATGTACTGTCCTCTTCCATCATACCTGATCTATGATCTCCCTGTACTGTCCTCTTCCATCATACCTGATCTATGATCTCCATGTAGTGTCCTCTTCCATCATACCTGATCTATGATCTCCCTGTACTGTCCTCTTCCATCATACCTGATCTATGATCTCCCTATACTGTCCTCTTCCATCATACCTGATCTATGATCTCCATGTAGTGTCCTCTTCCATCATACCTGATCTATGATCTCCATGTACTGTCCTCTTCCATCATACCTGATCTATGATCTCCCTGTACTGTCCTCTTCCATCATACCTGATCTATGATCTCCATGTAGTGTCCTCTTCCATCATACCTGATCTATGATCTCCCTGTACTGTCCTCTTCCATCATACCTGATCTATGATCTCCCTGTACTGTCCTCTTCCATCATACCTGATCTATGATCTCCATGTAGTGTCCTCTTCCATCATTCCTGATCTATGATCTCCCCGTACTGTCCTCTTCCATCATACCTGATCTATGATCTCCCTGTACTGTCCTCTTCCATCATACCTGATCTATGATCTCCCTGTACTGTCCTCTTCCATCATACCTGATCTATGATCTCCCCGTACTGTCCTCTTCCATCATACCTGATCTATGATCTCCCTGTACTGTCCTCTTCCATCATACCTGATCTATGATCTCCCTGTACTGTCCTCTTCCATCATACCTGATCTATGATCTCCATGTAGTGTCCTCTTCCATCATACCTGATCTATGATCTACCCGTACTGTCCTCTTCCATCATACCTGATCTATGATCTCCATGTACTGTCCTCTTCCATCATACCTGATCTATGATCTACCCGTACTGTCCTCTTCCATCATACCTGATCTATGATCTCCATGTACTGTCCTCTTCCATCATACCTGATCTATGATCTCCATGTACTGTCCTCTTCCATCATACCTGATCTATGATCTCCATGTAGTGTCCTCTTCCATCATACCTGATCTATGATCTCCATGTACTGTCCTCTTCCATCATACCTGATCTATGATCTCCCTGTACTGTCCTCTTCCATCATACCTGATCTATGATCTCCCTGTACTGTCCTCTTCCATCATACCTGATCTATGATCTCCATGTACTGTCCTCTTCCATCATACCTGATCTATGATCTCCATGTACTGTCCTCTTCCATCATACCTGATCTATGATCTCCCTGTACTGTCCTCTTCCATCATACCTGATCTATGATCTCCATGTAGTGTCCTCTTCCATCATACCTGATCTATGATCTCCCTGTACTGTCCTCTTCCATCATACCTGATCTATGATCTCCCTATACTGTCCTCTTCCATCATACCTGATCTATGATCTCCATGTAGTGTCCTCTTCCATCATACCTGATCTATGATCTACCCGTACTGTCCTCTTCCATCATACCTGATCTATGATCTCCCTGTACTGTCCTCTTCCATCATACCTGATCTATGATCTCCATGTACTGTCCTCTTCCATCATACCTGATCTATGATCTCCATGTACTGTCCTCTTCCATCATACCTGATCTATGATCTCCATGTACTGTCCTCTTCCATCATACCTGATCTATGATCTCCATGTAGTGTCCTCTTCCATCATACCTGATCTATGATCTACCCGTACTGTCCTCTTCCATCATACCTGATCTATGATCTCCATGTACTGTCCTCTTCCATCATACCTGATCTACAGTGCATCCAGAAAGTATTCCCAGCTCTTACCTTTTCCCACATTTTGTTATGTTACAGCTTTATTCCCTCCACATTCTACATACAATCCCCCATAGTGACAACGTGAAAGAAGTTTGTTTTGAAATCTTTGCAAGTTATTAAAAATAAAAAAAACATGTACATAAGTCTTTACAGCCTTTGCCCCATCCTTGGTTGAAGCCCCTTTAGCCCCCATTCCGGCCTCGAGTCATTTGGAGTACGATGCTACAAGCCTGGACACCTATTTTGGGGCGATTTCTCCCGTTCTTCTTTGCAGGACCTCTCAAGCTGCATCAGGTTGGATGGGGAGCATCGGTGCACAGCCATTTTCAGATCTCTCCAGAGATGTTCAATCGGGTTCAAGTCTGGGCTCTGGCTGGGCCACTCCAGGACATTCCCAGAGTCGGCCCTAAGCCACTCCTTTGTTATGTTGGCCGTGTGTTGAGGGTCGTTGTGCTGTTGAATGATGAACCATCGCTCCAGTCTAAAATCCAGAGCACTCTGGAACAGGTTCTCATCAAGGATGTCTCTGTACATTTCTGCATTCATCTTTCCTTCCATCCTGACTAGTCTCCCTGTTCCATCCCCACAGCATGATGCTGCCACCACCATGCTTTACAGTAGGGATGGTATTGGCCAGGTGGTGAGCGGTGCCTGGTTTCCTCCAGACATGACGCTCGGCATTCAGGCCAAAGAGATCAAACTTTGTTTCATCAGACCAGAGAGTTTTTTTTTCTCATGGTCTGAGAGTCCCTCAGGTGTCTTTTGGCAAACTCCAGGTAAGCTGCCATTTGCCTTTTACTGAGGAGTGGCTTCCGTCTGGCCACTCTACCATACAGGCCTGATTGGAGGAGTGCTGCAGAGATGGTTGTTCTGGAAGGTTTCTCATCTCTCCACAGAGAAATGCTGGAGCTCTTTCAGAGTGACCATCAGGTACTTGGTTACCTCCCTGGCTAAGGCCCTTTTTCCTGGTGGTTCCAAACTTCTTCCGTTTACAGATGGTGGAGGCCACTGTGCTCACTGGGACCTTCAATGCTGCAGAAATGTTTCTGTACCCTTCCCCCGATCTGTACCTTCATACAATCCTATCTTGGGGGTCTACAGACAATTCCTTGGACTTCATGGCTTGGTTTGTGCTCTGACATGTGACCTGTGGGACCTTCTATAGACAGGTTTATGCCTTTCCTAATCATGTCCAATCCACTGAACATCCCACAGGTGGACTCCAATCCACTGAACATCCCACAGGTGGACTCCAATCCACTGAATGTCCCACAGGTGGACTCCAATCAAGTTGTGGAAACATCTCAAGGATGATCAGTGGGAACAGGATGCATCAGAGCTCAATTCTGAGTGTCGTGGCAAAGGCTGGGAATACTTCTGTACGGGGGGGGGGGGGGGGGGCTGGGAATACTTCTGTACATGGGGGTTTTTTTTTGTTTTTTATTTTTAACATAACAAAATGTGGCAAACGTTAAGCTCTGGGAAAACTTTCTGAATGCACTGTGTGTGATCTCCCCGTACTGTCTTCTTCCATCATACCTGATCTATGATCTCCATGTACTGTCCTCTTCCATCATACCTGATCTATGATCTCCCTGTACTGTCCTCTTCCATCATACCTGATCTATGATCTCCATGTACTGTCCTCTTCCATCATACCTGATCTATGATCTCCATGTACTGTCCTCTTCCATCATACCTGATCTATGATCTCCATGTACTGTCCTCTTCCATCATACCTGATCTATGATCTCCCTGTACTGTCCTCTTCCATCATACCTGATCTATGATCTCCATGTAGTGTCCTCTTCCATCATACCTGATCTATGATCTCCCTGTACTGTCCTCTTCCATCATACCTGATCTATGATCTCCATGTAGTGTCCTCTTCCATCATACCTGATCTATGATCTCCCTGTACTGTCCTCTTCCATCATACCTGATCTATGATCTCCCTGTACTGTCCTCTTCCATCATACCTGATCTATGATCTCCCTGTACTGTCCTCTGCCATCATACCTGATCTATGATCTCCATGTAGTGTCCTCTTCCATCATTCCTGATCTATGATCTCCCCGTACTGTCCTCCTCCATCATACCTGATCTATGATCTCCCTGTACTGTCCTCTTCCATCATACCTGATCTATGATCTCCCTGTACTGTCCTCTTCCATCATACCTGATCTATGATCTCCCTGTACTGTCCTCTTCCATCATACCTGATCTATGATCTCCATGTACTGTCCTCTTCCATCATACCTGATCTATGATCTCCATGTACTGTCCTCTTCCATCATACCTGATCTATGATCTCCCTGTACTGTCCTCTTCCATCATACCTGATCTATGATCTCCATGTAGTGTCCTCTTCCATCATACCTGATCTATGATCTCCATGTAGTGTCCTCTTCCATCATACTTCATCTATGATCTCCATGTAGTGTCCTCTTCCATCATACCTGATCTATGATCTCCATGTAGTGTCCTCTTCCATCATACCTGATCTATGATCTCCATGTAGTGTCCTCTTCCATCATACCTGATCTATGATCTCCCTGTACTGTCCTCTTCCATCATACCTCATCTATGATCTCCATGTACTGTCCTCTTCCATCATACCTGATCTATGATCTCCATGTACTGTCCTCTTCCATCATACCTGATCTATGATCTCCCTGTACTGTCCTCTTCCATCATACCTGATCTATGATCTCCATGTAGTGTCCTCTTCCATCATACCTGATCTATGATCTCCCTGTAGTGTCCTCTTCCATCATACCTGATCTATGATCTCCATGTAGTGTCCTCTTCCACCATACCTGATCTATGATCTCCATGTACTGTCCTCTTCCATCATACCTGATCTATGATCTACCCGTACTGTCCTCTTCCATCATACCTGATCTATGATCTCCATGTACTGTCCTCTTCCATCATACCTGATCTATGATCTCCATGTACTGTCCTCTTCCATCATACCTGATCTATGATCTCCATGTACTGTCCTCTTCCATCATACCTGATCTATGATCTCCATGTACTGTCCTCTTCCATCATACCTGATCTATGATCTCCATGTAGTGTCCTCTTCCACCATATCTGATCTATGTTCTCCATGTGCTGTCCTCTTCCATCATACCTGATCTCCATGTACTGCCCTCTTCCATCATATCTGATCTATGATCTCCTGTACTGTCCTCTTCCATCATACATGACCTATGATCTCCATGTACTCTCATCTATCTGATATCATCATCTCTGTCTTACATTTCATTCTTCTGTGTTCTCCTCATCAATCCTCCCTTTCCTCATTATAATTTCACCTCATAGGCCTTCCCCTTCCTGTCTATAGCCCCTCCCATCTCTTTCTATTCTTATCTTTCCTCTCTATAGCTTCTCCCATTTCTCTCCATTGGTATTTCCTCTCCTCTCTGTAGCTCCTCCCATCTCTCCTCGTAGGTGGACTCTTTCAGCTGCATAATTCCTGATAACTCAACTTGTAGGTGTGCCACTTATTCTCTTTAGCTCCCATAATCTCTCCCCAAAGGCCTTCTCATTCCTCACTGTGACTCCTCCCATCTCTCCCCATTGGTCTGCTGCTTCTTCTCTATAGCCTCTCTCTTCTGATAGGTTTTTTCATTCATCTCTAAAGATTCTCTCATCTTCCACATCAGTCTTCCATTCATAGGATCTCCAGTCATTTTTGTTAAAGATTTTCCTATTCCTTTCTATAGCTTCTCCCATCTTCTTTGGTCTTCTAATGCCCTTTTATATCCCTTCCAATTCCCCCTGTTGATTCTCCCATTCTTTTCTACAGCTCCTTCCATCTCTCTCATTGGTCTTCCCCATTTTCTCTATAGCTCCTCCCATCACCCTCATTGGTCTCCCCCATTCCATTCTACAGCCCTTCCCATTTCCCCTGCTGATTTTCCTATTATTGTCTATAGTTCCTTCCATCTCCCTCATTGGTCTTCTCATTCCTTTCTATAGCTCAGGTCATCTCCCCTCATTAATCTTCCCATTCCTATCTATAGCTTCTATCTCCCGCATTCATCTTCCCTTTCCTGGCTATAGCTCCTCCTGTTTACCTCATTGGTCTTCCACTTCTGCTCTAGAACTCCCCTCATCTCCCTCATTGGTCTTCCTCTTCCTCACTAAAGCTGTGCCCCTCTTCCTCATTGGTCTTATTCCTCTCCATAGCTCTTCTCATCTCCCTCCTTGGTCTTATTTCTCTTCATGGCTCCTCTTATCTTCCATGTTGGTTGTCTTGTTCTCCATAGCTTTTCCCATTTCCCTCGTTGGTCTTCATATTCCTCTCAATAGCTCCTCTCATCTTCTATGTTGGTTGTCTTGTTCTCCATAGCTTTTCCCATCCCATTTCCCTCGTTGGTCTTCATATTCCTCTCAATAGCTCCTCTCATCTTCTATGTTGGTTGTCTTATTCTTCTCTATAGCTCTTTCTCATCTCCCTCCTTGGTCTTATTTCTCTTCATAGCTCCTCTCATCTTCTATGTTGGTTGTCTTATTCTTCTCTATAGCTCTTACCATCTCCCTCATTGGTCTTCCTATTTCTCTTCATAGCTCCTCTCATCTCCCATGCTGTTCATCTTTTTTTTTCTCCATAGCTCTTCTCATCTCACTCGTTGATCTTCTTATTCCTCTCCATAGCTCCTCCCATCTCCCTTGCTGGTCTTTTTATTTCTCTCCATAGCTCCTCCCATGTCCTTCATTGGTCTTCCCATGTCTTCTTTGTGGCTTCTCCTATTTGTTTTCTCAGGTTTTCCATTTTATCTGTGATGCTCACCTGATGTCCTTCTTGTCCTCCACATTAGTCCTCCACTTTAGTGCTCCTAAGCCACTCCCTTTCTTCTCCCATTCCTCCCTAAGTATTTAATTCATAATGTTCATTACTCATGTCTTTCCTTTCCATGATGCTTCTTTGGTTACCTTGGTGGGTACAGGAATGAAATGTTTACACTTTTCATATACACATATTGTGATATAACAAGACTTGAAGGATTCCTCCACCTCCGCATGACATTTATTGGCTGCAGTGTCCTCCATCCTCCACCTCCACATGATATTTATTGGCTTTGGTTTCCTCAGCTCTCTATCTCTTTGTGATTTTAATTGGCTGCGGTGTCTTCTGTTCTCCACCTCCACATGACATTTATTAGGAGCAGTGTTCTCCATCCTCCATATGACAGTTATTGGCTGCAATGACCTCCATCTTTCATCTTTAAATGTGTTTTTGCTGGCTATGTTGTCCTCCGTCCTCCATCCTCCACCTCCTCATGACATTTATTACCTATGTTGTCCTCCATCCTCCACCTCTACATGACTTTTATAAGGTGTGGTGTTCTCCATCTTCCATATGACATTTGTTGGCTATGGTGTCCTTCATCTTCCACTTCTACATTACATTTTTGGCTATGTTGTCCTCCATCCTCCACAAGACATTTATTGCCTCTATTGTCCTCCATCCTCTACCTCCACATGACTTTTATTAAGTGCAGTGTTCTCCATCTTCCATGTGACATTTGTTGGCTATGGTGTTCTCCATCTTCATCCTCTACATGATATTTTTTGGCTACAGTGTTCCTCATCCTCCACCTACACATGCCAATGGTTCCCCCAGCCCCATTCTGCATATCATCAAGTTAAATTGTAGATTCATTTATAGGGGTGTGCTATATGTCATCAGGTGGTGGACCAAGCGGACATTTTGTCCATAGTCTGAGGATTAAGGGAAATTCTGCATGGCCAAACACCCTCTGGCATTCGAATATCTATAACCCGCAGGTGTAAACAAGCTAACTGGACCTCTTTTCTGCCCAGGACACCTCCTTCTCTAATTTTGTCCCTGTATGTATAACGTCAGCTGGAGGTGGAAGACATCCTTCCATGTCTGTTTGCTCTGTAATAGCTCATAGTTCTGTGTGTGACAGTCTCGCTCTGTGTGTGACAGTCTCGCTCTGTCCTAGAGAGGCTCCAGTTATGGTTCTCTGATGACCGCTCATGGGAAATATCAAATCTTCGCCAACACCGGACACTTCAAGGTGGAGTAATAAGTCTTCCAAGCACCTCTTTTCACCTTCTGTACTCCACCACAGCACTGTCTTACCATCCTTTTCCATCTTTGCAGGGCAACGTGGTGGCCATTAAACACGTCAATAAGAAGCGTATTGAGCTGACCAGACAAGTTCTGTTTGAGCTTAAACATGTAAGTATGATGTCACACACTAATTTCCTGCAGCACATTTGGAAGGATTGGGCCTTGTAATGATGGTGGTCTACTACCCAACGCAGCCTCTGATCACATTCCCTATTTTGCCATGAGCTCACAAGGTCTTCTTCTATGGTTGGAAATGTTCCAGCTGCCATCTTCTGGTGTTGATTGTAGTCTATCACGTGTGTTCTTCTGCTAATATCAGGCAGGGTTCCAATATTACTGTATATGTTTCCTGTAGAGATGGTGGTTTATTAATGTTGGCTGTGATTTTTCTGTACAAATAACCTGTCAGGTTTGGAATGCTGCTGTAGATAAGAACTTCCTGAGAATATTGCACCAAGCAGTTTTCAAGTGGAAATAATGATAATGATAGTTAAACAGATTGTGTTCTATGAGGTAAAGTCTTCTGAAACAGATCATATTTTACCTAAAAGCAGTAGATGGAGGTGGGAAAAAAAGCAAATCTGGTTTCTGTCCGTTGATGGAGATCTATGAGCTGAAGCTGTAATGTTCCATTTGGAAGATGAGAATTCTCATGGCCTTCCTCAGACATGGTGGTCTACCAGGTGCAACTTCTTATAGAATAATGGGTCTTCATGTTACCTAGTATAGCTAGATTTTTATTGGATGTTTGGTCTCCTTGTAGAGTTGGTGGTTTTCCAATAACCGATGAGGTCTTCTTGTGGAACATTTTCCTATGTCAGGTGTGCCCTCTCATTTGACATGGTAGTTTTTAAATTTCTACTAAGAGGGGGAGGGGGGTCTGGTCTTCCTATAGAAGTAATAATAATAATATTGTTTCTATAGCACTTTTCTCCCTGGAGTCTAAGCACTGATTAAACTGGTGTGTTTGGGTTCTCGGTCTTAGAGATCAGCAAGGTCTTTTAGTATTATCACGTACCTGGTGATGGAGGCCAATGAAGAGAGGGCTTCCCTTGCGGCTACGTTCCAGACTCCCCTGAGAGTGGGACAGTGGGACAAGCGAAATAAAAAACGAGAAGCGCACAAACCTTGCGCATTACCTCAGTAAACAAAAATTTATTAATAAGAAAGGTACTCACAAACAGCGAATAAAATCAGGCATGTAAGTCCTCACAGGGACTTCAGAGATAGAGAGCCAGCGCGAGTCCCATCGTGGGGGTAAACACTCAGTTCAGCTGACGCATTTCGAAGGCCAAACCTTCTTCATCAGAGCTGGAGAAGAAGCTCCAGAAGAAGAAGGTTTGGCCTTTGAAACGCGTCAGCTGAACTGAGTGTTTACCCCCACGATGGGACTCGCGCTGGCTCTCTATCTCTGAAGTCCCTGTGAGGACTTACATGCCTGATTTTATTCGCTGTTTGTGAGTACCTTTCTTATTAATAAATTTTTGTTTACTGAGGTAATGCGCAAGGTTTGTGCGCTTCTCGTTTTTATTTCGCTTGTAGTGTTGGTCGGGTTTCCCCAGCCTTGTTTGGAGCCGCACAACCTTTGATGCACTGGTGGTCGCTGTTTTCCAGTTCTGGTTCCACCTATTTGCCACCCGCCTGGGTCCTAGAGCGCAGAAGAAATCGTGTTTGGTTTAGTGGGACAGAGGGAGTCAGGCCCAGGTGGCACAGGTCGCCTGTAGGAGTGCTGGTTGGTGGTCCACCCAGAAGCACAGCTGATGTACAGAGATAGGTCTACAGACAGGAGGCGCCTGTGCGTGGTATGCAAGCCCTTGTGGGATTTGGAGATTTACTGGGTAATCGGTTCAAGCCAAGGTCAGGTACCAGGTGGGAATCAGAGCAGATGTAGTCAGATGGGATAGCCGAGGTCATACACAGAGGAGTGAGAGAGTATCCTTTAGCCAAGCCAAGGTCAGATCAGGGGTTAAGTAGAGTAGACAGGTCCAAGAGGAAGCGGAGTCGGTATCAGGAAGTCCCAGGTCACAGGAACAGGGCACGGGGAAGTGATGAACCTCCTTATAAAGGCCGTCTGGCACCAAACTGAGGCTGATGTGTGCTTCTGCGGCCATGCAGGGTACTAGCAGAAATGCCAGATCTTCCAGAACTTCTGCCGTGGACAGGACCCTGACAAGTATTGTTGGGTGTATAACAGTAATTTAGTCTAATAAGGTCTAAGGACTGCTAAAGAAGCAGATGGTGTGGCATCACTTTACATAAATACAGGTTTACCAGTAACAGGTGTGGACACCATATAGAGATACTAGTCTATCAGTTGTCAGTATAGAAATACAGGTCTACCATAGGTAGGGATGGTCACCCTATACAGGTCTACAAGAAGTGGGTGTGGTCATCCTACACAGGTCTAACAGAAGTAGGTGCGGTCACCATATAGAAATACAGGTGTACCTGTTTGTCTTTTCAGGCTGATAACTTCATATTCTGGAACTGAAACTGTGACCATCTAATCTTCTATTCTTCTCCTTTAGATGAGGGATGTCCAGTTCAATCACCTAACCCGATTCCTGGGGGCTTGTATAGACCCTCCGAACATTTGTATTGTCACAGAGTATTGTCCCAGGGGCAGCCTACAGGTAAAATCTTGCTGCATATGTATACAGTACTATATATGGGGGTGTAATAAGAGGACTCCGAGCCAGTCACATCAGTCCCTGTACCAGAGGAGCTTACACTCTAATGTCCCCTCCCCCCACAGTCACATCAGTCTCTGTACCAGAGGAGCTTACACTCTAATGTCCCCTCCCCCCACAGTCACATCAGTCTCTGTACCAGAGGAGCTTACACTCTAATGTCCCCTCACAGTCACATCAGTCTCTGTACCAGAGGAGCTTACACTCTAATGTCCCCCCACAGTCACATCAGTCCCTGTACCAGAGGAGCTTACACTCTAATGTCCCCTCACAGTCACATCAGTCTCTGTACCAGAGGAGCTTACACTCTAATGTCCCCCCACAGTCACATCAGTCTCTGTACCAGAGGAGCTTACACTCTAATGTCCCCCCACAGTCACATCAGTCTGTGCATTAGAGGAGCTTACACGCTAATGTCCCCCTCCCCCCACAGTCACATCAGTCTGTGTACCAGAGGAGCTTACACTCTAATGTCCCCTCCCCCACAGTCACAACAGTCTCTGCACCAGAGGAACTTACACTGTAATGTCCCCTCCCCCGCAGTCACATCAGTCTCTGTACCAGAGGAGCTTACACACTAATGTCCCCTCCCCCGCAGTCACATCAGTCTCTGTACCAGAGGAGCTTACACTCTAATGTCCCCTCCTCCGCAGTCACATCAGTCTCTGTACAGAGGAGCTTACACTCTAATGTCCCCTCCCCCGCAGTCACATCAGTCTCTGTACCAGAGGAACTTACACTGTAATGTCCCCTCCCCCGCAGTCACATCAGTCTCTGTACCAGAGGAGCTTACACACTAATGTCCCCTCCCCCGCAGTCACATCAGTCTCTGTACAGAGGAGCTTACACTCTAATGTCCCCTCCCCCGCAGTCACATCAGTCTCTGTACCAGAGGAGCTTACACTCTAATGTCCCCTCCCCCCGCAGTCCCATCAGTCTCTGTACCAGAGGAACTTACACTCTAATGATCCCCTCCCCCGCAGTCACATCAGTCTCTGTACCAGAAGAACTTACACTCTAATGTCCCCTCCCCCGCAGTCCCATCAGTCTCTGTACCAGAGGAGCTTACACTCTAATGATCCCCTCCCCCACAGTCACATCAGTCTCTGTACAGAGGAGCTTACACTCTAATGATCCCCTCCCCCACAGTCACATCAGTCTCTGTACAGAGGAGCTTACACTCTAATGTCCCCTCCCCCACAGTCCCATCAGTCTCTGTACCAGAGGAGGTTACACTCTAATGTCCCCTCCCCCACAGTCCCATCAGTCTCTGTACCAGAGGAGGTTACACTCTAATGATCCCCTCCCCCACAGTCACATCAGTCTCTGTACAGAGGAGCTTACACTCTAATGATCCCTTGCAGTCACATCAGTCAGGAGCTTACACTTTTTTGTTCCTGTTACACCATTGAATGACGGGAGGAATGTGGAGGTGTGATCTCTGTTCTCCTCTTTGTAGGACATACTGGAGAATGACAGCATCAACCTGGACTGGATGTTCCGGAATTCGCTGATTAATGACATTGTAAAGGTGAGTAGAGTTCCCCCACAATGTAAACGTACTGACCATTATCCTGGAGTCATCCAAGAACAATGCTCTTCTATGGCTTCCTGGGTAACTGGGGAAGTTATCCGGTTGGATGCTGCCACCCCATGTGACTCTGGTGGCCATTATGGGCCAGGCAGAGTTTATTTAAGATCCTGGTTCCGGGGTTTGGTGTGTATTTTACAAGTGGGTAGTGTGGGGACAAGTCACCCGTTCTGTCAGGAAAAGTGAATAGTGGTAAGGAAAGGTTACAGATGAGTAGGGACAGGATAGGGACACAAAATTCTTCCTGGAATCCTCCCACTTGGGTGCAGACTGGCCAGGCCACATTTTGCCCTCTAGATAGATGTTGTCAGCATGCTCAAGACCTGCTCCATTCTCCATTGCCGTTACAATCCTGTGAGTGTTTCCGGTCGAGTTCCTTCCAGCCGGGCTGTTTTGTAAATCGAACTTTGACTTTTCTCACAACTGTACTCATTCATTGCCACCGCACCATGCTGCACCTCCCCAACAGGCCAGTAAGAATTATTTTACACTACTATGTACTGATGGAAGCCTACATGGTCTCTTGCAATGTTCTGCTGGAAATGAGGGGGGGGGGGGGTGAGGGGGCGGGGGGGGGAGGGAACGGGGGATGGGGGTGGGGGGTGGGGGGGGGTGGTACCAGCTATTCCTCAAAACTGGGTATTTTGTGTTCAAGACTGGTTGTGTCCCCCCAGTGTTTACCTAGTGGTAAAAATTCCTAGTGTCCCCAAGTGGAGAAGATTCCTAGTGTCCCCAAGTGGAGAAGATTCCTAGTGTCCTCCAGTATTTCCTAGTAAAGAAGATTTCTAGTGTCCCCGTGTGTTTCCTAGTGGAGAAGATACCTAGTGTCCTCCAGTGTTTCTTAGTGGAGAAGACTCCTAGTGCCCCCCAGTGTTTCCTAGTGGAGAAGATTCCTTGTGTCCTCCAGTATTTCCTAGTGGAGAAGATTCCTAGTGTCCTCCAGTATTTCCTAGTGGAGAAGATACCTAGTGTCCCCCTGTGTTTCCAGTGGAGAAGATTCCTAGTGTCCCCAGTATTTCCTAGTGGAGAAGATTCCTAGTGTCCTCCAGTATTTCCTAGTGGAGAAGATTCCTTGTGTCCTCCAGTATTTCCTAGTGGAGAAGATACCTAGTGTCCCCCTGTGTTTCTAGTGGAGAAGATTCCTAGTGTCCTCCAGTATTTCCTAGTGGAGAAGATTCCTAGTGTCCCCCTGTGTTTCTAGTGAAGAAGATTCCTAGTGTCCCCAGTATTTCCTAGTAGAGAAGATTCCTAGTGTCCTCCAGTATTTCCTAGTGGAGAAGATTCCTAGTGTCTCCAGTATTTCCTAGTGGAGAAGATACCTAGTGTCCCCCTGTGTTTCCAGTGGAGAAGATTCCTAGTGTCCCCAGTATTTCCTAGTGGAGAAGATTCCTAGTGTCCTCCAGTATTTCCTAGTGGAGAAGATACCTAGTGTCCCCCTGTGTTTCTAGTGGAGAAGATTCCTAGTGTCCTCCAGTATTTTCCTAGTGGAGAAGATTCCTAGTGTCCTCCAGTATTTCCTAGTGGAGAAGATACCTAGTGTCCCCCCTGTGTTTTCCAGTGGAGAAGATTCCTAGTGTCCCCAGTATTTCCTAGTGGAGAAGATTCCTAGTGTCCTCCAGTATTTCCTAGTGGAGAAGATTCCTTGTGTCCTCCTCCAGTATTTCCTAGTGGAGAAGATACCTAGTGTCCCCCTGTGTTTCTAGTGGAGAAGATTCCTAGTGTCCTCCAGTATTTCCTAGTGGAGAAGATTCCTAGTGTCCCCCTGTGTTTCTAGTGAAGAAGATTTCCTAGTGTCCCCAGTATTTTCCTAGTAGAGAAGATTCCTAGTGTCCTCCAGTGTTTTCCTAGTGGAGAAGATTCCTAGTGTCCTCCAGTATTTCCTAGTGGAGAAGATACCTAGTGTCCCCTGTGTTTCCAGTGGAGAAGATTTCCTAGTGTCCCCAGTATTTCCTAGTGGAGAAGATTCCTAGTGTCCTCCAGTATTTCCTAGTGGAGGAGATTCCTAGTGTCCCCCAGTGTTTCCCAGTAGAAGATTCCTAGTGTCCTCCAGTATTTCCTAGTGGAGAAGATTCCTAGTGTCCTCCAGTATTTCCCAATGGAGAAGATTCCTAGTGTCCTCCAGTATTTCCTAGTGGAGAAGATTCCTAGTGTCCTTCAGTATTTCCTATTGGAGAAGATTCCTAGTGTCCCCCAGTGTTTCCAACTGGAGAAGATACCTAGTGTCCCCCAGTGTTTCCTAGTGGAGAAGATTCCTAGTGTCCTCCAGTATTTCCAAGTGGAGAAGATTCCTAGGGTCCCCAGTATTTTTCCTAGTGGAGAAGATTCCTAGTGTCCCCCAGTATTTCCTAGTGGAGAAGATTCCTAGTGTCCTCCAGTATTTCCCAATGGAGAAGATTTCTAGTGTCCCAGTATTTCCTAGTGGAGAAGATTCCTAGTGTCCTCTCCAGTATTTCCTACTGGAGAAGATTCCTAGTGTCCCCCTGTGTTTCTAGTGAAGAAGATTCCTAGTGTCCCCAGTATTTCCTAGTAGAGAAGATTCCTAGTGTCCTCCAGTGTTTCCTAGTGGAGAAGATTCCTAGTGTCCTCCAGTATTTCCTAGTGGAGAAGATACCTAGTGTCCCCCTGTGTTTCTTAGTGGAGAAGATTCCTAGTGTCCCCCTGTATTTCTAGTGAAGAAGGTTCCTAGTGTCCCCAGTATTTCCTAGTAGAGAAGATTCCTAATGTCCCCAGTTTTTCCTAGTGGAGAAGATTCCTAGTGTCCCCCTGTATTTCTAGTGAAGAAGATTCCTAGTGTCCCCAGTATTTCCTAGTAAAGAAGATTTCTAGTGTCCTCCGGTGTTTCCTAGTGGAGATGATTACTAGTGCCCCAAGTATTTATCGGTGGAGATGATTCCTAGTGACCTCTAGGACCTCCTTGCATCCTTGGTTTCCTGAGAAGCTTTCCAAGTCACCAATAGACTCCTAGTGCTAATGATTTTCTGAGAGACTCCTAGTGATCCTGTACTCAGAACCGCCCTTGTCTTCAAGTGTCTCACAGTGCCTTCCAGTGCCCCCAGTGTCTTGCAGTCTGTCCCAAGTGACTCTCAGTGTGTTCCTGCCTGTGACCTTTGATATCCTTGTACCTGTTGTGTCCTCTGAGTATTCCAATGTCCTTGTCCCTTCTGTGCCCCTTGTTTCCCTCTACCAGCTTTCAGCCTCCCTGCACCTCTGTGACCCCCCTTCCCTGTGTTTCAGACGGCCTTTCATTATCAGTACCTGTGTCTGCAGTCTGTTCAGTGCCTTCCAGTGTATTTCTAGCCTGTTTTCCAGTCTGTGTTCCTGTGAACTTCTACCTAGAGAGTCTCTTTGCATTGCTATTAATTACAAGTTCTCCTGAGTATGTCTGTTCACTTGTTTCCTGGTGTCTGTGTGTTTTTGTGCACTTCTGCCAGCTTGGTCTGTACTCCCTACTGTCCTGTGATCCCTGTGCCTCAGCGCCACAAGGAATTCTACCTGATTAGCTGCCTTTATTTCCCAGTAATGCGTGAAACAAGGGGCTGCAACCTGGGAATCATCTGCAGTCCAATCCTTCTTCACCCTCAGGAGGTGGTTCCTTAGACCTGCATCTCAACCTCTCCAAGGGCCCACACCTTCACTATATTTTTGGGTGCTCTGGGTTCCCTCCATCAGTTCCAATAGGTATCCTCACTATCCTAGACTAGACTTCTCATGCACCCCAACTGTATCCTGTGTACCTGCATTTTCTGGGACCCCTGTGCACCTCTGTGTTCCTCATACATACTCTTACCCCTGTATTACTGTATGCTTAACTGCTATAGGAGACTCCTGTACTCCTGTCTCCCTGTGAGCCCAGCACCCCAGTGCTGTAGGTCTCTCTTACTAGTATTCTGTGCCCTGCCTGCCTATAAGAACAGTACCCCAGTGCTGCGCATTAATCCAGTATTCCATGCTCTTTGGTCAATTGTGACCTTCATGGCTGTGCTCTCTGACTACATTGCCATCCAGGCAGGCTGCATGGAGGGTCCATGATTCCCAACCATATGTGACAACCCCATTCATGACACCTGGTGGGCATTCGTGTTTACAAAACCCAACTTCATGAGTCCCCGGAGAAAAGCAGGACCCATATGTCTTCAATCATCCTGTATGGAGAACTAAGTCTCCCAAGTCTGTGGGGTCCCTAATCAGTCTCTCATCCTTCAGGGACACCAACATGTTTCAGAACAGCAGACTGACTTCAATAGTAGCAAACCTGGCAGGAGCCTCCTTCCTGGGATAACGTCATTTTATAATCCCTCACTGTCACATATACCCCAAATTACCCCATATTATCCACCATTATGCTCCATAATCAGTCAATGCCTCCAGATCACCACCATGTGGAATGGTGACGGTATTATTAGCAGTGACAGGTGCTCTTGTAAGTAAATAAGAACCCCCCCCTGACATTTTTAGAGATGGGAGGGTCAGATTCTCAGAGAGGTTCCAGGAGGTATGTGGAGCTCTTCCAGAATTCCAGATATTTGTTCTTTACTTTGTTGTCTGATATTCAGCACCACAGGCGGAACAAATATTCTACATGAACTCTTTCTGTCCCACATGAGGGGGGGGGGTTCATTAAAATTTTAGATCATAAGCTTACCGCACACTCATTCTTCACACAAGGATTCTTCCAAGAACTCAGTGACCTCAATGCCACAAACACTGACCACAAATTGCCCTACTGGATGTACTTCCAGATCCGTCACTTCCTAAATTCAGCTAAAAATAGAAAGCTTTTCAGACGACCACTTACCCCATTTGTGGACTGACGCCTCTAGACGACCACTCTCTCATTTCATTGCGGAAATCTTTTTTCTTTTTTTTATTTTGCTCCTTTCCTTTGAAGGATCTTCTCTCTTCTCAGTCTTGGGAAACTGACCTCGGTCAATTGTTTTTTCTGCAGAACAATGGGAACATAGGAATATTCTCATGATTAGAGTCTCAGTCAACATAATTATCAAAGAAACAAATGGCAAGATATCCTGGAGATGGTATCATACCCCATTAACACTGTACCATATTTCCCCAGATTGACCTGATACATGCTGGGGGTGTCAAAAGGATGATGGTTCTACTTGCCCTCTGTGTGGTCAGCAAAAACCTTCTCTACACCATAGACTATGGCTCTGTCCTATGATTTCCACATTCTGGAAGCAAGTGGTCAACTTCATATCACGTATCACATCTTTTCAACTTCCCATCCACCCGCTACCTCTTCTCTTTGGATACATGGATCAACCAGTTATCGGTCTCTTCTCTTCCCAAACATCCTCTTTCAGAAATAACAAACCCTGGATGTCCACATGCCTACTAATAGCGAGATGGGCTATTCTTCGTAAATGGATCTCCAACTCCCCTCCGACTCTATCCGACATCAAACAAGAGCTTAACTCTCTTCTACGTCTTGACACTCGATTTGATCATTCCCCCGACATCTTCAAAGGAGTCTCTTTATTTTTGTAAATGGAAATCCTACATCACAGGATCCATGCTCACACCAGAGCAGTCTTTTTTTCTCCAGAACTCCAGCATCTTGAGCAGTCCATTGTGATCTTCCACGAGTTCCGAGCTCTCGGGACCATGTGACTATTGAGCGCTTATTTGTGGGTTTGATAACTATGCCACTATATGGAACTCTCTTTATCGTACCGGCTTTCTCTCCATTTTTCTGCATATTTCTTTACCTTCTTCCTCATCTTTATTTTGACCCTATGTTTCACCTTCTACTTTAGGTTCGTACATATACAAGGTTCTCACTAGGCCTCAGAGACATACATCAGGCAACTGGAGTCTGACATATCCTTCATTCCACTTTACCCTAGGCGGAACTGCGCCCGATGGCTTCCCTCTATTCCCTCTAGTCTCTATCTCTAGTCCTCTCTCCCTTTGCTCTCTCTTTTTTACCATCTCTCCTTACTCCCCTTAGGTCCCTGGACAACATCTCCGTCTCCTAGTATTTTCCTCTACTCCAACCTACACAGCACTTCAATCATCTTTCACCACTATCTTCAGTCTCTGAACTACTTCAATTATTACATCTACTTTTTATCCTCTCCCCTTACACTCTCAATTTATATTTCTGCTCTATTCCCCCCCCTACCCCCTTTCCTAGTCCCAGTCTATAAAAACTATGATTGTTTCTTCTCAATCACCCCCCCCCCCCCCCCCCCTTCACTTGATTTGTTAATGCTTATTAACACCTGACACCCGTATACATCTCATTCATCCAATTCCAAGTCCCCTACACTCCACTGAAACCGCCCTCCTCAAAATCACTAACGACCTACTGACCGCCAAAGCCAAAGGTGACTACTCTGTCCTTCTCCTGGACCTCTCCGCGGCCTTCGACATAGTTGACCACCCCCTCCTCCTTAATAAACTACTCTCCCTTGGCATCAGAGACTCCGCTCTCTCCTGGTTCTCCTCCTATCTTTCCCAATGCTCCTTCAGCGTTTCCTACAACGGTGCCACCTCCCCCGCCCTCCCCCTCTCTGTTGGGGTCCCCCAAGGCTCTGTCCTTGGACCCCTTCTCTTCTCCATCTACACCACCTCCCTTGGCAAACTCATACACTCCCACGGCTTCAACTACCATCTCTACGCTGATGACACTCAAGTTTACCATCTCCACCCCTCACCTCACCCCCACAGTCTCCGCCTGCATCACTCACCTCCTAAACGACATCTCAGACTGGATGTCACTCCATTTCCTCAAGTTAAACCTCTCCAAAACTGAGCTCCCTTGTCTTTCCCACTTCCCGCACCCCCTCCCACCCTTTCCATCACTACCAACAACACCACCATCAATCCCACCCCGCAAGCCAAAGTCCTTGGTGTCATTCTGGACTCAAACCTTTCCAACTGCTCCACATCTGCCTCCCCCCTCTGCCTATCCCTCCACTGGCTCCCAGTTGCCCAACTCATCAAATTTAAACTACTAACTCTGACCTATAAAGCCATTCACAACACTGCCCCCAACTACCTTACCAACCTGATTCCCAAATACCACCCTACCCGTACCCTTCGCTCTTCACAGGACCTCCTTCTATCTTGCTCCCTGGTCTCCTCCTCCCACGCACGACTGCAAGACTTCTCCAGGTCCTCCCCCATCCTCTGGAACTCACTACCCCAATCCATCAGACTGTCATCTTCCCTCCTCACCTTCAGGCGCTCCCTCAAAACCCACCTCTTCAGGGAAGCCTACCCTACCCTCACCTAGCAGCCGTTCCCCTTCATTCCTCCCACCACTCCATCCCCCACAGCCACTTCCTCCTGTACCACTACCCCCTCCCTCCTAGATTGTAAGCTCGAAAGAGTAGGGCCCTCTAACCCCTCGTGTGCTGTTTGTAGTTGCTGTTCTGTTTTATGTATTGTCCCCCCCCCCTCTATTGTACAGCGCTGAGCAAACCCTTTGGCGCTATATAAACTCGATGTAATGTAATACTCTCTTGCTTTGTACTTCTTCTCTCTACATTCATCCTATTTCCTCACCATTTTCCTTATGATCTTTTCTCAATACTGCCCTGACTAATGTTGAGGATGCTTTGATGTTACATTTGGGGGATAATGGTCCTTCCCCCAAAGTCTACCCTCTGGAAGGAGGTACAATCCTTCATAACTGACTGCACCCTAGAATTCCAACCAGTGCCATCCCTTCTTAACTTCTTTGGAAAACAAAATGCATTCTCCTTCTACAACCACTAAATGCAGCGAAAAACACAATCCCAAGACACTGGAAGTCACCCCAACCGTCCAATGGCCAACATGGAAGAGTTAATCCATACAAAACAATATGACTCACTGTCTACATACCCGGGCAAGATGGCACCTGTTCACATTCACCTCCACTTATAAAACCACAAAACCGCCTTCATTTGACAGACATTTCACTTCACTTCGTTACGCAGTGATGATCTCAATTATAGGTCAACCCTTCCCTAGTGGGAATCCAGACCCCCCCCCCCCCACAGAACAGAGACATGGGGGGGGGGACATAGAAGCCCCTTGGGCTGGCAATCATTACAGAGCTCCTCCAACCTTCACCACCAACCCCTCTTTCATCTTCCTCTACTCTTAAATTCCCTGACCTCCACCTCGCCTCTTCACCCACCCCTCTTCCGACCTACCACACCCTCTAATTCCCGGATCCCCACCTCCCCTATTTACCCACCCCTCCATCTTACATGGAAGCCCCTTGGGCTGGCCATCATTACAGAGCTCCTTCAACCTTCACCTACCCTTCTTTCAACCTCCTTCATTTTCTGATTCCCTGACCTCCACCTGGCTTCACTCATCCCTCTTCCGACCTCCCACACCCTCTAATTCCCAGACCCTCACCTCCCCTATTTATCCACCCCTCCTTTTTACTCTTCCACCCCTCCATCTGACATGGAAGCCCCTTGGGCTGGCCATCAATACAGAGCTCCTCCAACCTTCACCCACCCCTCTTTCAATTTCCTTCACTCTCTAATTCCCTGACCTCCACCTGGCCTCTTCACCCACCCCTCTTCCAACCTCCCGAAACCCTCTATTTCCTGAACCCCAACTTCCTCTCTTTAGCCACCCCTCCTTTTTATCCTTCTACCCCTCCATCTGACATGGAAGCCCCTTGGGCTGGCCATCATTACAGAGCTCCTAAAAACCTTCAACTACCCCTTTTTCAACCTCCTCCACTCTGATTCCCTGACCTCCACCTGGTCTCTTCACCCAACCCCTTCCGACCCCCCACACCCTCTTATTCTCAGATTCCCACTTCCCCTCTTTACCCACCCCTCCTTTTTACAATTCCACCCGTCCATCCTCTGACAATAACTCCCCTTCTTTCTCTGTCACCCTACTCCTTTTATAGGCCCCCTGTGACCACCCAAAAAAAGCTTCCTAGATGATTCTGTCTAATATATACTTGGACATTGGATCAGCTACAGGAGAAGAACCTTCCAGATGGTTAACGCTCTATAAATGGAAATTTACGTCTGTTTTTCCTACTATAAGCATTAACACTGTACATCATCTGCAGAATACTTACCTACCTGAAGGTAGACAACCAACCTCCACCGGATTACAAGTCTGAGACCCTAACCTTTCCTTATTAAACCCTTCCAAGTCCCCCCCTCAGTCTTTCCACCCCACAAACTGCCCCTTCCTTTTCTTTGTATCACCATTCGAACTGTAAAATGAATAAGTCACTATGGACCCCTTCTTACAAACCTGAATGTTGTACCAGCTTTCCTTGCCTTAGCACTATCACAAAAAATCGCTAGTATCATTATTATTGAATTGTCAATGAATTTGATGGATGTACGATAAATATGAAATGTACAGTCCAATCTTATCACGAGCTGTCATTTTTTGGGTCGTGTTTCATTAAAAAAACAAAAAGTTGACAGCAATAGGGATCTGCTAATCTATTGTATTATTGGCACAAGTTTAGACAGGTTCTCTTACTAGACTCCATTCCCTTTCCCATTGTATCCTTGTTATGTGTGACCTGCAGGGCCCTCAAAGGCCTTCACCTTTCATCAGATGTGTGCCTGTTGGTAATGTTCCTCCTGCTGTCTCCTCAGGGAATGTGTTTCTTGCACCGCAGCATCATCGGCACCCATGGGAACCTCAAGTCCTCCAACTGTGTAGTGGACAGCCGATTCGTACTAAAGATCACCGACTATGGATTGGCCAGCTTCCGCTCCAGCTGCGATGCAGAAGATGTCTATGCCTTGTATGCCAGTGGGTGTGAATGTCCACAATTGCCTCATATTCACCCAATTTCAGGCTGAACCTTCCCTGGGCCCTCTTCAGCTTATAAATGGCTCTGTATAAAGATCGATATATTTATGACCCCTGTATATGAATGTACATATACATAGCCAACAGTCTGAGGGCAACTTACCATCACACCTATATGATCTTGTTGGACATCCCATTTCAAAGTCTTGACATTGTTATAGAGTTACCCCTCCTTTCTCCCATGGCCATTAATATAGAGTTGTCTCCTTTCTGGCTAAACCATCCTTCACTTTCTGGGAAGACTTTTTACAAGATTGGTTGTCGGTGGGAATTTGTGCCCATTTGTAAGGTCAGATACTGATTTTAGATGAGAAGACCAGGCTCACCATTGGCATTCCAATTCAACCCAAAGGTGTTCACTAGGGTTGAGCTCAGGGATCTGTGCAGGACACCAGATGGGGTGTAGTAGTATAGTATGTCTCCTATAGATTGTAATAGGGATCTCACCCCCCACCATGGAAGAGTGTTCAGTATATAGATTGCAATGGAGGTCTCATTGTCCCTCAGGATAGTGTCCAGAATATAGATTGTGATGGGGGTCTCACTGTACCCCAGGATAGTGTCCAGAATATAGATTGTGATGGGAGTCGCACTGTCCCCCTGGATAGTGTCCAAAATATAGATTGTGATGGGGGTCTCACTGTACCCCTGGATAGTGTCCAAAATATAGATTGTGATGGGGATCCCATTGCCCCAGTATAGTATCCAGCATATAGATTGGTATGGGGGTCCCATTGTATCCCGGGATAGTGTCCAGCATATAGATTATAATGGGGGTGGGGTCTCATTATCCCAGGGATAGTGTCCAGCATATAGATTGTGATGGGGGGTCTCAGTGCCCTCTGGGATAGAGTCCATCATATAGATTGTGATGGGGGTCTGATTGTCCCCCAGGATAATGTCCAGCATATAGATTGTGATGGGGGTCTCATTGCCTCTGGAGACAGTGTCCTCTATATAGACTGACGGGGGTCCAGGGGAGATAGTGTTCAGTATATAGACTGATGGGGGTCTCACTGCCCCTTGGGATAGTGTCCAGCATATGAATTGTGATGGGAGTCTCACTGCACCCGGAAAAGTGTCCAGTATATAGACTAATGGGGGTCCAGGGGGATAGTGTCCAGTATATAGACTGATGGGAGTCTCATTGCCCCCTGGGATAGTGTCCAGCATATAGATTGTGATGGGAGTCTCAATCCCCCAGGATAGTGTCCAGCCTATGAATTGTGATGGGAGTCTCAATGCACCCGGGAAAGCGGCCAGTATATAGACTAATGGGGGTCCAGGGGGATAGTGTCCAGTATATAGACTGATGAGGGTCTCATTGGCCCCTGGGATAGTGTCCAGCATATAGATTGTGATGGGAGTCTCAATCCCCCAGGATAGTGTCCAGCCTATGAAATTGTGATGGGAGTCTCACTGCACCCAGGAAACCATCCCCCAGTATATAGACTAATGGGGGTCCAGGGGGATAGTGTCCAGTATATAGATTGTGATGGGGGTCTGGTTGCTCCTCCGGGATGGTGTCCAGCTTATAGACAGCCTGGGTCTGAAGTTCCCAATAAACTCATTGGGGTGTCACTGTCACCTCTTATAAATGGTCCCTTTATTCCAATGTCCCCCACTATAATGTACAGCGCTGAGCGACCTGTTGGCGCTTTATAAATCCTGTATAATAATAATAAATATACCGTGTCCATGGGAGACATATTGAGCAATGATGGCCTTGTATGACATGGTAGCTGATAGCGGTTCTTCTTCCTGTACAGAGAAGCTGTGGACGGCCCCGGAGCTCCTGCGGATGGCCAGACCCCCGCCTCAGGGCACACAGAAAGGTGATGTCTACAGCTTCGGGATCATACTGCAGGAGATTGCCCTGAGGAATGGGGCCTTCTACATCCAGGGCATGGACCTCAGCCCCAAAGGTAACCACTGCTGAGTTAATTTACTGATGGATGGAGGGTGTGTGTAGGGTGGAGCAGATATCAGGATTTAACCCCCCCCCCCCCCCCCACACACACACACACTCCTACTTTCTGAGTGCCTGGTGCCACTGGGATATTTGAGGGGAATCCTTGTAAGGGCATAATTCATTACAGAGCTTCTAAACTTTGTCCACTCCATCCAAAAAAAAAAAAAAAGAAGAAGCTGTTACTTCTTAGCGGCTCTGCAAGGCTCCTGATCATATCATGGATGGTGGAGGAATTGGTCCTGTTCTCTGCTGTTCCTGGGGTCCTCAGTAGCGGTTGTCTGAGGTGGAGGTGGAGGTGCAGGGGACAAGTGACCCCCCCACCATGGGGAATAAATTGTCAGTTCTTGGTGGAGCTGAGTGTGAAGCTTTATTGCAGTAAAGCACACAAAGTAGTGGGAAGCCAGAAGTGTAAGGTGGGCACCAGTCCGAACCATTTCCAGCAGTGATGGGCAGCAAGGAGTAACTCAGATTTGTGATCTCCAATGCTTTACTAAATGGAAATGAATTGTTCCAAACAAGGCTTCTCAAGGTTCTCCAACATGTTTAGCAATGATCTTTGGGGGTCCCAACCAAGAACCTTGAGGCCTGCCAACACGTTGCAAAGTTATGTTTGAGGGTTCAAAACAAGAATCTCAAGGCGCTTCAACATATTTCCCAATAATGTTTGGGGATTCCATACAAGAACCTTGCAATCCTCCAATGCAATTCACAATATTTGGGAGTCTTACTTGAAGAACCCTAAGGTCCTCCAATGCATTTCACAATATTTGGGAGTCTTACTTGAAGAACCCTAAGGTCCTCCAATGCATTTCACAATGATGTATGGGGAACCAGTATATAATATCGGTGTGGGCTGGGTGTCTGCTGATTTTTGTTGTCCTGTGGCCCCTGGCTCTCCCTCCCACAGATCACATCACTCTGACAAAGTCCTGAAATATGAAAAGATCTTTTGGTTCCTCTCATTATTTTAAGCTGTTGGAATATGTGGGCTTCATATAATCTGTCGTCCATGTCCTCCCTCCAGAGATTGTCCAGAAGGTCCGGAATGGCCAGCGTCCATTCTTTCGGCCCACTGTGGACACCAGCTGTCACAGCGAGGAGTTGGGTATCCTCATGGACCGATGTTGGGCGGAGGAGCCGCTGGACCGTCCAGACTTTAGCCAGATTAAGATGTACATCTGCAAGTTCAACAAGTGAGTGATTGTAGAAGGGAAGGAAGATATCCTGCATGGTGAAGGGGTGTGATGTCCTACATCATGGGGAGGAGACAATATCCTACATCTTGATGGAGGGGGTGATATCAAGGGTGGTGGGGTATGCTACATGCTCAGGTGGCAGAGGGTAACCTACATCCCAGGGAGGAGGGGATGTCTTCATCCAGAGGAGGGGGATGTCTTCACCCAGAGGAGGTGATATTCTTACTCCCAGGAATGGGGGGTATCTTACACCCTGGTGTGAAGGGGATATCTTATATCCAGGGAGAGGATGTCTACATCCAGAGGAGGAGGGGATATCCTTACTCACAGGAATGGGGGGTATCTTACACCCTGGTGTGAAGGGGATATCTTATATCCAGAGGGAGGGGATATCCTTACTCCCAGGAATGGGGGAATCCTGGTAAGAGGGGGATATCTTATATCCAGGGGAGGGGATGTCTACATCCAGAGGAGGAGGGGATATCCTTACTCCCAGGAATGGGGGGGGGGGGGGGGGGTATCTTACACCCTGGTGTGAAGGGGATATCTTTATATCCAGGGGATCAGGGGATGTCTACATCCAGAGGAGGAGGGGATATCCTTACTCCCAGGAATGGGGGAATCCTGGTAAGAGGGGGATATCTTATATCCAGGGGAGGGGATGTCTACATCCAGAGGAGGAGGGGATATCCTTACTCCCAGGAATGGGGGGGGGGGTATCTTACACCCTGGTGTGAAGGGGATATCTTATATCCAGGGGATCAGATGTCTACATCCAGAGGAGGAGGGGATATCCTTACTCCCAGGAATGGGGGAATCCTGGTAAGAGGGGGATATCTTATATCCAGGGAGGGGATGTCTACATCCAGAGGAGGGGATATCCTTACTCCCAGGAATGGGGGGGGGGGGGATATCTTATATCCAGGGAGGGGATGTCTACATCCAGAGGAGGAGGAATCCTGGTAAGAGGGGGATATGTTATATGGAGGGGAGGGGGAATGTCTGATGTTGTGTGTTTTCTAGGGAGGGGACAACCAGCATCCTAGATAACTTACTGTCCCGTATGGAGCAATACGCCAACAATCTGGAGAAGTTGGTGGAGGAGCGGACTCAGGCCTACCTGGAGGAGAAGCGAAAAGCCGAAAACCTGCTCTACCAGATCCTACCACAGTGAGCATCAATACCCCACCGACAAATACTACACCACACAATGCAAATACTGTATCGCAGTTGTATCAGTGGGAGGGGTCAGTAGGGCAGTTGAATTGAGGGGAGTCAGTATGGCAAATATATGGGGGGGGGGTTAGTATGGCAGATGGATGGGGGTGAGAGGTCAGAACGACAGCTGTATGGGGGGAGGTGTCAGTATGAAAGATGAATGGGGAAGGGGTCAGTATGGAAGATGTACGGGGGAGGGGTCAGTAAGAAAGATCTATGGGGGAGGTGTCAGAATGTCAGTTGTATGGGGGGAGGGGTCAGTATGGAAGATGTATGGGGGGAGGGGTCAGTATGGAAGATGAATGGGGGGAGGGGTCAGTATGGAAGATGTATGGGGGGAGGGGTCAGTATGGAAGATGTATGGCGAAGGGTCAGTATGTCAGTTGAATCAGGAGAGGGGTCAGTATGGCAGGGGTATGGGGAGTCAGTATGACAGATGTATGGGGGGGTGAGGTGTTAGAATGGCCGTTGTATGGGGGAGGGGTAAGTATGGCATATGTGTGGGGGGAGGGGTTTGTATGGCAGTTGTATGAGGGAGGGGTCAGTATGACAGTTGTATGGGGGGGCGGGGTCAGTATGACAGTTGTATGAGGGAGGGGTCAGTATGACAGTTGTATGGGGGCGGGGTCAGTATGACAGTTGTATGGGGGCGGGGTCAGTATGACAGTTGTATGAGGGAGGGGTCAGTATGACAGTTGTATGGGGGAGGGGTCAGTATGACAGTTGTATGGGGGCGGGGTCAGTATGACAGTTGTATGAGGGGGGGTCAGTATGACAGTTGTATGGGGGCGTGGTCAGTATGACAGTTGTATGGGGGCGGGGTCAGTATGACAGTTGTATGGGGGAGGGGTCAGTGAACATACATCCTAGGGACTATGTCCAGGGGGCTCAGGCGATGGTCCATGTACATCCCCACACACGTCATGGTCTGTTCTTCTGTACTCAGCTCGGTGGCGGAGCAGTTGAAGAGAGGAGAGACGGTCCAGGCCGAGGCCTTCGATAGCGTCACCATTTATTTCAGTGACATTGTGGGGTTCACATCCATGTCTGCAGAGAGCACCCCAATGCAGGTAGGTACTTCATGTAGCCCCGTCACAGATATCCATCTAAAGGGCGAGCCGGATAGAATCTGGGGGGGGGATCAGGGGTCAAGGCCGACCATCCAACCTCCTGATAGCATCCCGCCTGTGACCATGTATCTGAAATCCCCGCCTGTCCTATAAACCCACCCAAGGAGTAACCCCCCCCCCCCCCCCGGGGGAAGGCATGAGCTGGGAGAACTTTATCACATTTAATGTAGCAAGTGATTAGAAGATCCTAAAGAAACCCTCCACAGGAGCCGTATACAACCCTCAATACTCCTCCAGTCAGCATCCGCCCGGCATGGACCGCATTTGTAATGTTTTGCAGCAAAATGAGCCAAAATGTTGGTACAGTGAAATTGTCCAGTTTTGCTCCCCCTATTATTATGTCCGGGGTCCGGATACGAAAGTGAAAAGAAATGCACTTGTGAGGTTGGAGGACCCCGTGTGACCCCAGGAATTAAGGGGGGTACACGGGGATGTTCCATCTCCAAGAAGTCCTAATTCCGCCCTTTGTCCCCACAGGTGGTGACGTTACTCAATGACCTCTATACCTGCTTCGACGCCATAATAGACAACTTTGATGTTTACAAGGTAAGAGACTCCTACAGAGCATGTGCAGAGCGGGCCCGGCCCGGCCGTCTGTCCAGTCCGGCACTCTCTCCCATCTAATCCAATGAGGCAGGAGAGGGGAGGGCAGTGTACACAGAGCAGCCCCTGTAATATACAGGTCATACAGGATAGTACAGGTGTATTATACAGGGATCAGTACAGGTGTATTATACAGGGATCAGTACAGGTGTATACAGGATCAGTACAGGTGTATTATACAGGATCAGTACAGGTGTATTATACAGGATCAGTACAGGTGTATTATACAGGATCAGTACAGGTGTATTATACAGGATCAGTACAGGTGTATTATACAGGGATCAGTACAGGTGTATTATACAGGATCAGTACAGTATTATACAGGATCAGTACAGGTGTATTATACAGGATCAGTACAGGTGTATTATACAGGGATCAGTACAGGTGTATTATACAGGGATCAGTACAGGTGTATTATACAGGGATCAGTACAGGTGTATTATACAGGATCAGTACAGGTGTATTATACAGGGATCAGTACAGGGGATACAGGATCAGTACAGGTGTATTATACAGGGATCAGTACAGGTGTATTATACACAGGATCAGTACAGGTGTATTATACAGGATCAGTACAGGTGTATTATACAGGGATCAGTACAGGTGTATTATACAGGATCAGTACAGGTGTATTATACAGGATCAGTACAGGTGTATTATACAGGGATCAGTACAGGTGTATTATACAGGGATCAGTACAGGTGTATTATACAGGATCAGTACAGGTGTAATTATACAGGATCAGTATTATACAGGTGTATTATACAGGATCAGTACAGTGTATTATACAGGATCAGTACAGGTGTATTATACAGGATCAGTACAGGTGTATTATACAGGGATCAGTACAGGTGTATTATACAGGATCAGTACAGGTGTATTATACAGGATCAGTACAGGTGTATTATACAGGGATCAGTACAGGTGTATTATACAGGATCAGTACAGGTGTATTATACAGGATCAGTACAGGTGTATTATACAGGGATCAGTACAGGTGTATATACAGGATCAGTACAGGTGTATTATACAGGATCAGTACAGGTGTATTATACAGGATCAGTACAGGTGATCAGTACATTATATACAGGATCAGTACAGGTGTATTATACAGGATCAGTACAGGTGTATTATACAGGGATCAGTACAGGTGTATTATACAGGATCAGTACAGGTGTATTATACAGGGATCAGTACAGGTGTATTATACAGGGATCAGTACAGGTGTATTATACAGGGATCAGTACAGGTGTATTATACAGGATCAGTACAGGTGTATTATACAGGATCAGTACAGGTGTATTATACAGGATCAGTACAGGTGTATTATACAGGGATCAGTACAGGTGTATTATACAGGATCAGTACAGGTGTATTATACAGGATCAGTACAGGTGTATTATACAGGGATCAGTACAGGTGTATTATACAGGGATCAGTACAGGTGTATTATACAGGGATCAGTACAGGTGTATTATACAGGGATCAGTACAGGTGTATTATACAGGGATCAGTCAGTACAGGTGTATTATACAGGGATCAGTACAGGTGTATTATACAGGATCAGTACAGGTGTATTATACAGGATCAGTACAGGTGTATTATACAGGATCAGTACAGGTGTATTATACACAGGATCAGTACAGGTGTATTATACAGGATCAGTACAGGTGTATTATACAGGATCAGTACAGGTGTATTATACAGGATCAGTACAGGTGTATTATACAGGGATCAGTACAGGTGTATTATACAGGGATCAGTACAGGTGTATTATACAGGGATCAGTACAGGTGTATTATACAGGATCAGTACAGGTGTATTATACAGGATCAGTACAGGTGTATTATACAGGATCAGTACAGGTGTATTATACAGGGATCAGTACAGGTGTATTATACAGGATCAGTACAGGTGTATTATACAGGATCAGTACAGGTGTATTATACAGGGATCAGTACAGGTGTATTATACAGGGATCATACAGGTGTATTATACAGGATCAGTACAGGTGTATTATACAGGATCAGTACAGGTGTATTATTACAGGTGTATTATACAGGATCAGTACAGGTGTATTATACAGGATCAGTACAGGTGTAATATACAGGATCAGTACAGGTGTATTATACAGGATCAGTACAGGTGTAATATACAGGATCAGTACAGGTGTATTATACAGGATCAGTACAGGTGTATTATACAGGATATACAGGTGTAATATACAGGATCAGTACAGGTGTAATAACAGTACAGGTGATCAGTACAGGTGTACAGGTGTATATACAGGGATCAGTACAGGTGTGTAGTATACAGGTATACGTATTCCTCCCATGTCCTCGTTGTCACCAGGCAGAACCTCCAGAGATGGGGGTCGGGGTCAGTACAGGATTTGGTCTTTGTGTCTCGGAGGGGAATCTTCTCTGATCAGATTTTCTTGTACATAAAACTCCTTTTTTGGGAGTCCCGGCCGTGTCTGGTGTCACTCCTTATGAGGAGATTTACAGACAACACACCCGGCTCTGCTGACATGAGGAGTATGAATGAGCCTGACACAGATATTCCACACATTCCTACACGGAGAAATAGAGCTATTATGTCCTACAACCAGCTAGGTACGGGAGCACCCAACCCAATATTATGTCCTACAACCAGCTAGGTACGGGAGCACCCAACCCATCATTATGTCCTACAACCAGCTAGGTACGGGAGCACCCAACCCATTATTATGTCTACAACCAGCTAGGTACGGGAGCACCCAACCCCCATTATTATGTCCTACAACCAGCTAGGTACGGGAGCACCCAACCCAATATTATGTCCTACACCCAGCTAGGTACGGGAGCACCCAACCCATCATTATGTCCTACAACCAGCTAGGTACGGGAGCACCCAACCCATCATTGTCTTCTACAACCAGCTAGGTACGGGAGCACCCAACCCATCATTATGTCCTACAACCAGCTAGGTACGGGAGCACCCAACCCATCATTGTCTTCTACAACCAGCTAGGTACGGGAGCACCCAACCCATCATTATGTCCTACAACCAGCTAGGTACGGGAGCACCCAACCCATCATTATGTCCTACAACCAGCTAGGTACGGGAGCACCCAACCCATTATTATGTCCTACAACCAGCTAGGTACGGGAGCACCCAACCCATTATTATGTCCTACAACCAGCTAGGTATGGGAGCACCCAACCCATTATTATGTCCTACAACCAGCTAGGTACGGGAGCACCCAACCCATTATTATGTCCTACAACCGGCTAGGTACGGGAGCAACCAACCCATTATTGTGTCCTACAACCGACTAGGTACGGGAGCACCCAACCCATTATTGTGTTCTACAACCAGCTAGGTACGGGAGCACCCAACCCATTGTTATGTCCTACAACCGGCTAGGTACGGGAGCACCCAACCTATTGTTATGTCCTACAACCGGCTAGGTACGGGAGCACCCAACCCATTATTATGTCCTACAACCGGCTAGGTACGGGAGCACCCAACCCATTATTATGTCCTACAACCAGCTAGGTACGGGAGCACCCAACCCATTATTATGTCCTACAACCAGCTAGGTACGGGAGCACCCAACCCATTATTATGTCCTACAACCAGCTAGGTACGGGAGCAACCAACCCATTATTATTTCCTACAACCAGCTAGGTACGGGAGCACCCAACCCATTATTATGTCCTACAATCGGCTAGGTACGGGAGCACCCAACCCATTATTATGTCCTACAACCGGCTAGGTACGGGAGCACCCAACCCATTATTATGTCCTACAACCGGCTAGGTACGGGAGCACCCAACCCATTATTGTCTCCTACAACCGGCTAGGTACGGGAGGCTTTGGCAAGTTATCTAGTGATAGGAGGAGTGGTTTCTGAGGAATAACTAATGATAGGATTGGTTTTGGGAGGAATGTGTAATGAGGAGTGGTTTCGGGAAGAATATTTAATGAGGAGGAGTGGTTTGGGGGGAATATCTAATGAAAAGATGAGAAGTTTCGGCAGGAATATCTAATGATAGGAGGAGTCTTTTTTTGAGTAATATCTATTGATAGGAGTGGTTTCGAGAGGAATATCTGATGATCAGAGGAGTGGTTTTGGAGTAATATCTAATGATAGGAGGAGTGGTTTCAGAGGAATATCTGATGATAGGAGGCGTGGTCAGAGGAATATCTGATGATAGGAGGCGTGGTTTCAGAGAAATATCTGATGATAGGAAGAGTAGTTTCAGAGGAATATCTGATGATATGAGGAGTGGTTTCTGAGGAATATCTAACAGTAGGAGTGGTTTCATAGGAATATCTAATGATAGGAGGAGTGGTTTCTGAGAAATATCTGATGATATGAGGAGTGGTTTCTGAGGAATATCTGATGATAGGAGGCGTGGTTTCAGAGGAATATCTGTTGATAGGAGGAGTGGTTTCGAAGGAATATCTGATGATAGGAGGAGTGGTTTCGGAGGAATATCTAACGATAGGAGGAGTGGTTTCATAGGAATATCTGATGATAGGAGGAGTGGTTTCTGAGGAATATCTGATGATAGGAGGAGTGGTTTCTGAGAAATATCTGATGATATGAGGAGTGGTTTCTGAGGAATATCTGATGATAGGAGGCGTGGTTTCTGAGGAATATCTGTTGATAGGAGGAGTGGTTTCTGAGGAATATCTGATGATAGGAGGAGTGGTTTCGGAGGAATATCTAACTATAGGAGGAGTGGTTTCGGAGGAATATCTGATGATAGGAGGCGTGGTTTCAGAGGAATATCTGATGATAGGAGGAGTGGTTTCTGAGGAATATCTGATGATAGGAGACGTGGTTTCAGAGGAATATCTGATGATAGGAGGAGTGGTTTCGAAGGAATATCTGATGATAGGAGGAGTGGTTTCTGAGGAATATCTGATGATAGGAGGAGTGGTTTCTGAGGAATATCTGATGATAGGAGGGAGTGGTTTCTGAGGAATATCTGATGATAGGAGGAGTGGTTTCGAAGCAATATCTGATGATAGGAGGAGTGGTTTCGGAGGAATATCTAACAATAGGAGGAGTGGTTTCATAGGAATATCTGATGATAGGAGGAGTGGTTTCTGAGGAATATCTGATGATAGGAGGAGTGGTTTCTGAGGAATATCTGATGATAGGAGGAGTGGTTTTGAAGGCTGATGATAGGAGGAGTGGTTTCTGAGGAATATCTGATGATAGGAGGAGTGGTTTCGGAGGAATATCTAACGATAGGAGGAGTGGTTTCATAGGAATATCTATGATGATAGGAGGAGTGGTTTCTGAGGAATATCTGATGATAGGAGGCGTGGTTTCAGAGGAATATCTGATGATAGGAGGAGTGGTTTTGAAGGAATATCTGATGATAGGAGGAGTGGTTTCTGAGGAATATCTGATGATAGGAGTGGTTTTGGAGGAATATCTAACGATAGGAGGAGGAGTGGTTTCATAGGAATATCTAATGATAGGAGGAGTGGTTTCATAGGAATATCTGATGATGGGAGGAGTGGTTTCATAGGAATATCTGATGATGGGAGGAGTGGTTTCGGAGGAATATCTAACGATAGGAGGAGTGGGTGATAGGAAGAGTGGTTTCGGAGGAATATGTAATGATAGGAGGAGTGGTTTGGGGAGGAATATCTGATGATAGGAGGAGTGGTTTGGGGAGGAATATCTTAATGATAGGAGGAGTGGTTTGGGGAGGAATATCTAATGATAGGAGGAGTGGTTTGGGGAGGAATATCTGATTATAGGAGGAGTGGTTTGGGGAGGAATATCGAATGATTGGAGTAGTGGTTTGGGGAGGAATATCTGATGATAGGAGGAGTGGTTTCTGATAAATATCTAATGATGGAGGAGTGGTTTCTGAGGAATATCTGATGATAGGAGGAGTGGTTTTGGGAGGAATGTCTAATGAGGAAGAGTGATTTGGGAGTAATATTTAATGAGCAGTGGTTTTGAGTTGTTTAAGGGAATATCTAATGATAGGAGGAGTGGTTTCGGGAAGAATATCTAATAAGAAGGAGTGGTTTGGGGGGGAATATCTAATGAAAAGAGAAGTTTTGGGAGGAATATCTAATGATTAGAGTGGTTTTGGAGGAATAGCTGATGATAGAAGGAGTGGTTTCTGAGGAATATCTGATGATTGGAGGAGCAGTTTTGGAGGAATATCTAATGATAGGAGGAGTGGTTTCGGAGGAATATCTAATGATAGGAGGAGTGGTTTCGGAGAAATATCTAATGATAGGAGGAGTGGTTTTGGAGGAATATCTGATGAACAGAGGAGTGGTTTGGGGAGGAATATCAAATGAAGGAGTGGTTTGGGGGAGGAATATCTAATGATAGGAGTGGTTTCGGAGGAATATCTGATAATAAGAGGAGTGGTTTTGGGAGGAATGTCTAATGATAGGAGGAGTGGTTTGAGGAATATCTGATGATAGGAGGCGTGGTTTTGGAGGAATATCTGATGATAGGAGGAGTGGTTTCTGAGGAATATCTGATGATAGGAGGAGTGGTTTCTGAGGAATATCTGATGATAGGAGGAGCGGTTTTGGAGGAATATCTAATGATAGGAGTGTGGTTTTGGAGGAATATCTAATGATAGAAGGAGTGGTTTTGGGGAGGAAATATCAAATGGTAGGAGTGGTTTTGGGAGGAATGTCTAATGATAGGAGGCGTGGTTTTGGGGAATATCTGATGATAGGAGGAGTGGTTTTGGAGGAATATCTGATGATAGGAGGAGTGGTTTTGGGAGAAATGTCTAATGAGGAGTTGTTTGAAGGAATATCTAATGATCGGAGGAATGCTTTTGGGAGGAATATCTAATGAGGAGTGGTTTGAAGGGAACATCTAATGATAGGAGGAGTGGTTTCGGGAAGAATATCTAATAAGGAGTGGTTTGGGGGGGGAATATCTAATGAAAAGATGAGAAGTTTTGGGAGGAATATCTAATGATAGGAGAAGTGGTTTTCGGGGAGTATCTGATGATAGGAGGAGTGGTTTTGAATATCTAACAATAGGAGTGGTTTTGGAGAAATATCTAATGATAAAAGGAGTGGTTTGGGGAGGAATATCAAATGGTAGGAGGAGTGGTTTGGGGAGGAATATCTGATGATAGGAGGAGCAGTTCAGAGAAATATCTGATGATACCTGATGATCAGACGTGTTTCTGAGGAATACCTGATGATCAGAGAAGTTTGGAGAGGAATGGCGCCGTGTTTGGAGTTGGTTTGGGTGGAGAGTTTTGTTTGTGGAGATAAATGAGTTTCCAGCATTCTTCTCTTTATGGGTCAGTCGGGGCCCCGCCCCCCCCCCCCCCCTGATCTAAGGATTATAAACCAGTATATGGGCGGCAGATGCTGGAATGTTGGGTGGTATAATGGGCCCCTGAGGCTTCCTTGCTCTCTGACTCATCCATCTCTCCCAACGGTGGTGGAGTTTGTAGTCCTCCAGCCTGAAGAGAGTTAAATCTATTTTACTGTTAAACAGAAAGAAACATCCAACAAAACCGATTCCTAAAAAGGAGAGAAGATTCTCCAGCCGCCTCCACACAGAGGTCTGGAGATCCATCACTCAGGAGGAACAAGGAGCACCCACTACATGCATGCCACATCCCGGGGGGGAGCACAGACCGCATACATATGACATCCGGAGGAGCACTCAACACATACATGAGACATCTCGGGGGAGCACACACCGCATACATGTGACATCCCAGGGGGAGCACACACCACATAATGTGACATCCCCGGGGAACACACACCACATACATGTGACATCCCCGGGGAGCACACACCACATACATGTAACATCTGGAGGAGCACACACCACATACATGTGACACCCAGGGAAGCACACACCACATACATGTGACATCTCCCCAGGTGTGAATCTAAAAGACACCCCCACATGCCCCCCCCGGATGTGACTGGAATGCTCCCCCCTAAAGGTGTGAGATCTGGAAGGTGCTCCCCTTAAAGGTGTGAGATCTGGAAGCCCCCCCCCCACCTGGAGGTGTGCGATGAAAGGTGTTCCCTCTAAAGGTGTGAGATCTGGAAGGCCCCCCCCCCTGGAGGTGTGAGATCTGTGTTCTCTCTAAAAGTGTGAGATCTGGAAAGTGTGCCCCCCCCAGAGGTGTGAGATCTGAAAGGTGCCCCCCCAGAGGTGTGAGATCTGGAAGGTGCTCCCCTTGAAGGTGTGAGATCTGGGAGGTGCCCCCCCCCCAGAGGTGTGAGATCTGGAAGGTGCCCCCCCCCAGAGGTGTGAGATCTGGAAGGTGCCCCCCCCAGAGGTGTGAGATCTGGAAGGTGCTCCCCCTGGAGGTGTGAGGGGTTGATCTATTTTTGCATTGTCTAATGACATTAAAGCGCTCTGTGCATGTGGAGGGGGTGTGGCCTCTGCTGGTCAGGTCAGATCTCGGGGTGAAAAGTTCTCCTTTCCTGACAAGATGGAGGGACTTTCATACTGAAGATGAATTTTTATACTGAAGGTGTGACTTGTACCTACAGGAATTGGGTCATGCCATTGTCAGATCTCTCTGCAGAGTGGAGGGAGCACTCCCCCCCCCCCCCAGACCGGGAACATGACACCATGCTGGGGGCACTCAGAGGGGTCACTGACAGTCCAGAGCTGGGTGTGATTGGAGCTCCTGCTGGGAATCCTCCTCTTGTCTGGACAAGTATTTCCTCCTTGATGTGGAGAAGGCCAGAGGGAGCCCCCCCAGCCTTCCAGATTTATAGCCAGCTGGAAAGGGGGGGGGGGCAGACAGAGGGACAACAGAACAGAAGGGGCCATTGTCCTCCTACCTGGTGGCCATGTCACAGAGGCATTTCACAAAGACATCTCCAGACCACCGAAAACCCACCTCCTGGCCCAAAAACTCACCTCCTGGCTGAAAACTCACCTCCTGGCTGAAAACCCACCTCCTGGCCGAAAAACTCACCATGTTCATGTCTGAAAACCCACCTCCGTGGCCGAATCCAACCCACGATCCATGTCTTCATCCATCCATTCATCCATGCATCCACCCATGTCTGTCTCCTTCCATTCATCCCTCCGTGTCTTTCCATTCATTCCATGCATCCATCCCATCCATCCATCCATGTCTCCTTCCATTCATCCCTCTATCCATCCATGTCTCCTTGCATCCATCAGTCCATCCATCTGTGTCTCCATACTTCCATCCTTCCATGTCTCCTTCCATCTATCCATCCGTCAATCTATCCATCCATGTCTCCATCTATCCAAACACCCATGTCTCCTTCCATCCATCCATGTCTCCATCTATTCATCCATCCATATCTTCTACCATCAATCCATCCATGTATTGATCCATCCATTTATCCATGTCTCCATTCCTCCATCCATGTCTTTTTCCATCCATCATGTCTCCATCCATCCATGTCTCCTACCATCAGTCCTTCCATTCATCCACGTATTGATCCATCCATCCATCCTTCCATCTATTTCTCCATCCATTCATCTACCCATGTCTCCTTCCATCAATTCATCCATCCATTTTTCTATCCATCTCTCCATCCATCCACGTCTCCATCCATTCATCCATCTCTCCATCCAGCAATTCATCCATCCATCTCTCCATCCTTCCCTCCATGTCTTCATCTATTCATTCACCCATGTCTTCTACCATCAATCCATCCATGTCTCCTTTCATCCATCCAACCATCAATCCATGTCTCCATCCAACCATCCATCAATCCATGTCTCCATCCAACCATCCATCCATCAATCCATGTCTCCATCCAACCATCCATCAATCCATGTCTCCATCCAACCATCCATCAATCCATCCACTGTCCCATCCATCAATCCATGTCTCCATCCATCCATTCCTCTCCTATCCATCAATCCATCCATTCATCCACATATTGATCCATCTGTTTCTCCATCCATCCATGTCTCCATCCATCCATGTCTACATCCTTCCATCCATGTCTCCATCCATCTGTTTTCTCCATCCATCCATGTCTACATTTCCATTCATCCACATATTGATCCATCCATCCATGTCTACATCCTTCCATCTATTTCTCCATCCATCCATGTCTACATCCATTCATCCATCCATGTCTCTCCTTCCATCAATTCATCCATCCATTTTCCTTCCAGCTCTCCATCCATCCATGTCTCCATCCATCCATGTCTCCATCTATTCATCCACCCATGTCTTCTACCATTCAATCCATCCATGTCTCCTTCCATCAATTCATCCATCCAATTTTCCTTCCAGCTCTCCATCCATCCATGTCTCCATCTATTCATCCACCCATGTCTTCTACCATCAATCCATCCATGTCTCCTTTCATCCATCCAACCATCAATCCATGTCTCCATCCATCCATGTCTCCATCCATCAATCCTTCCATTCATCCACGTATTGATCCATCCATCCATGTCTACATCCTTCCATCCATGTCTCCATCCATCTATTTCTCCATCCATCCATGTCTCCATCCATCCATCCATGTCTCCATCCATCTATTTCTCCATCCATCCATGTCTCCTTCCATCTATTCATCCATCCATGTCTCCTTCCATCAATTCATCCATCCAATTTTCCTTCCAGCTCTCCATCCATCCCTGTCTCCATCCCTGTCTCCATCCATCCATGTCTCCATCTATCCATCCATCCATCCATCCATGTCTTCTACCATCAATCCATCCATGTTTCCATCCATCCATGTATTGATCCATCCATTCATCCATATGTCTCCATCCTTCCATCCATCCATGTCTCCATCAATTCATCCATCCATTTTTCCATCCAGCTCTCCATCCATCCACATCTCCATCCATCCATCCTTGTCTCCATCCATCCATGTCACCATCCATCCATGTCTCCATCCATCCACTCATGTCTCCTTCATCCATCCATCCATCCATGTCTCCATCTATTCATCCATCCATGTCTTCTACCATCAATCCATCCATGTATTGATCCATCCATTCATCCATCCATCTATGTCTTGATCCATCCATTCATCCCTCCACGTCTCCATTCATCCATGTATCCATCCATGTCTCCCTCCATCCATCCAAGTCTCCATCCATCCACCCAGAGAAAGCACTTTGGCGAGGGGGATGGACAGCACTCTTGACCAATCAGGCTGGGCTGTACTGCATATGTGATGACCTCCTTTACTGTCCAATCAGCAGGCAGGGGGTGTGTCCTGGACTGGCGATCTGTGCTGTGGGGGGTGGTTGGTCCCCCAGGACTGGCTGAACAGAGCGGAGGCAACACAGACAGTTCATATTTCCCCCCAGAATGCTGCTGGTGAGCTGACGGTGTTCATCTTTTCTCTGATAGGTCCGGTGTGTGCGGGCGTGGTCGGCCTGAAGATGCCACGCTATTGTCTGTTCGGAGATACGGTGAATACGGCGTCACGGATGGAGTCCAACGGAGAAGGTGAACGTCCCCCACATTGTACACCATCCCCCATATATATTACACTCTGGACCCCCACTGCCCCTCCCCCAGGGCCACGACAGGCGGACAGAGATATACCCCCCTCCCCCCAACAGGGGGACGGCGCTGTATCCCTCCTCCCTCCAGGGCCACGACAGTGGGAAAGAGCTGTACCCCCCTCCCCCCAGGGTTGGAACAGGAGGACAGAGCTGTACCATCTCCCCCCAGGGCCACAACAGGGGGGTGGAGCTGTACCCCCAGGGCCAGAACAGGGGGACAGAGCTGTACCCCTTCCCCCCAGGCCGGAACAGGGGGACGGAGCTGTACCGCCCTCCTACCAGGGCCACAACAGGGGGACAGAGCTGTACCCCCCTCCCCCCAGGGCCACAACAGGGGGACAGAGCTGTACCTCCTTCCCCAGGGCCACAGTGCTGTACCCCCCCCCTCCAGGGCCACAACGGGGAAGGAGCTGTACCCCCCTCCCCCCAGGGCCACAACAGGGGGCAGAGCTGTACCCCCCTCCCCCCAGGGCCACAACAGGGGGACAGATGTACCCCCCTCCCCCCAGGGTTGGAACAGGAGGACGGAGCTATATACCCCCTCCCACCAGGGTCACAACAGGGGGGTGGAGCTGTACCCCCAGGGTCGGAACAGGGGGACAGAGCTTTACCCCCTTCCCCCCAGGCCGGAACAGGGGGATGGAGCTGTACCCCCTCCCCCAGGGCCAGAACAGGGGGATGAAGCTGTACCCACCTCTTCCCAGGGCCAGAACAGGGGGATGAAGCTGTACCCCCCTCCCCCCAGGGCCAGAACAGGGGATGAAGCTGTACCCCCTCCTCCCAGGGCCAGAACAGGGGGATGAAGCTGTACCCCCCTCCCCCCAGGGCTGGAACAGGGGGACAGAGCTGTATTATAATGTAGGACAGTCGGGAGGCAAATACAGCCAACATAATATATAAGGTGTATCCTGTGACCGGACATCTTTATTCCTCTCCTTTATGCCGTTCCTCTGTGTCTTACATTTCTCACATTCTCCTCTTCTCACTGACAGTTTGGCCTCTTCATTCTCCTTTCACATCTTTTCCTCTTTTTTTCGTCTCCATATTTCATTTTTTGCTCTTCACACACAATACAAAGATACTTGAACAAAAATTAGCTGCATGGTGGAGTTAGCAGAAAGACGCCTTCATTACACCAATGCCAAAATAAGCCCAGTTACAATTTCCCCGACAACACTTTGACACGACTCACCAAGCTTCTTTGAGGCATTGGAGCAGTAAAGGCTTCTTTCTGGGAACTCACCATGCAGCTCATTCTTGTTCAAGTATCATCATATTGTGTTCCTTGACACAACCACAGTCTTTCTCCAGAGCAGCCTGGATTTCTCCCGAGGTTACCTGTAGGGTTTTCTTTGTATCCAAAACAATTCTCCTGGCAGTGGTGGCTTCAACCTTTCTTGGTCTACCTGACCTCGGCTTGGTATCAAGAGATCCCCGAATTTTCCACTGCATAATAAGTGATTGGACAGTACTAACTGACATATTCAAGGATATCTTTTTATATCCTTTTCCATCTTTATAATGTCCCATTGCCTTGTTATGCAGGTCTTTTATAGTTCTTTTCTGCTCCCCATGGCTCAGTATCTAGCCTGCTCCACATGAGAGCAAGCAAACTCACCGACTTTTTATACACAGACACTAATTGCAATGTAAAAAGCCACAGATGTGGGAAATGAACCTTTAATTGCCATGGTAACCTGTGTGTGTGTCACCTTGTGTGTCTGTACCAAGGCTGAACATTCCAGGGGGCGGAGACTTCTGATCTGGGGGGGCGGAGACTTCTGATCCAGGCCATTTGGGGGATTTCTGTTATTAGGATTTAAAAAGGAGCCAAACACCGATGTGATCATAAATGGCGTCATATCATCGCTATCCTCCAATAAAAGACGGTTGTTTGGCAGATCAGTCGGATCTTCTATATCAATGCCAAAATGTCACCATTTCTGCCAGAGGAGGGAGACTTTTCACCACAACTTTATTTGCCTTTAGTACATCCACCCCACTGTGCGGACACTCATTAGTATCTGTGTGATTGTTGTAACACTTGGCTGTCTCTGGAGGTTCCCACCATCTTTCACTCATCTCTTATTTTCTTCTCGCAGCTCTCAAGATCCACATTTCTTCGGCCACCAAAGAAGTCTTAGATGAATTTAGTTGCTTTCAACTGGAACTCCGAGGAGATATAGAAATGAAGGTAAATCCAGGAGAGAGACAGGGATAGTGCTCAGGAAAGTGGAGGTGATGAAGGTGGGGGGAGGAGGAAAGTGGAGATGATGAGGGTGGGGGGAGGAGAAAAGTGGAGATGAGGAGGGTGGGGGGGGGAGAAAAGTGGAGATGATGAGGGAGAAGGGAAGAGAGAGATGATGGGGGGAGAAGGGAAGAGATAAGGGGGGGGGGATGAGGGTGGGGAGGGGGGGGGGGAGGGAGGAAAGCAGAGTTGATGAGTGTGGAGGGAAGTGGAAAGTGGAGACGATGAGGATGAGGATGATCATGAGAGGGAAGAGGAAAGTGGGGATCATGAGGGTGGAGGGAGTAGGAAAGTGGGGATCATGAGGACCGAGGGAAGAAGAAAGATGGGATCATGAGGGTGGAGGGAAGAGAAAGTGGGGATCATGAGGATGGAGGGAAGAAGAAAGTGGGGATCATGAGGGTGGATTGGGGAAGAAGAAAGTGGGGACATGAGGGTGGAGGGAAGAGGGAAAGTGGGGATCATGAGGGTGGAGGGAGCAGGAAAGTAGAGATGAAGAGGATGGAGGGAAGAGGGAAAGTAGAGATGATGAGGTTGGTTGGAAGAGTTAAGTGGAGGTGATGAGGGTGGAGGGAAGGTCAGAAGTGGTGTGTGGTCACTGTTTCCATTATAGAGAAGTTCAGATAAAAGTAACTTTGAGGAACATGAAGAAAACAAGTACTTCAGATGTCTCGATGCGTTGCGCTGCGTTGTGCTGCGTTGCGCTGCGCTGCGTTGCATCTTTGAGTAATAATCACAGATAACACTAGAAGTAACCCAACCTTTCAGTGCCGCACAGCCATTGGACCATCTCCTAATCTGGACAGTTTTAGAGGAATACTTGTCCTGATGGTTCTAATCTGAAATAATATAGAGCTGAAACTGTCTTCCTGTCCTTCCTTCCTCCAGAGATAAGGCGGAGCTGGGGGGGCCAGCCATGAATTTGGCTCTCTCCTGCTTCGGGGTGTGGAATACTTGGATTGAAGGACAGTTGATGGAGGGGACTTTGTTGTTATTCATGTTGACAGTTCTGGATTAGGATTATTGCTGGTGGCTAAGGTCACATCTGCTCCCTTCCTCTACATTGTGACCAAGCCAAGGATCAGTATTATGGCTTGGGTTTTAAGGGTTTTTACCCCCATGTAAGTCTAGGGACTGCAAGACCTGCTTACAGCATGTCAAATTCAGGTCAGAAGGAAATCATCTACAAGTTAGAAGGCAGTCAACTGCTGGTCAAATGCAGGTCGAGAGGTAAACTGCAGATCAGAAAAAGGTCAACTGCAGGTCAAATTCAGGTCAGAAGAAGATTATCTACACATCGGAAGGAGGTCAACTGCAGATCAAATTCAGGACAGAAGGAGATCATCTACAGGTCAGAAGGCAGTCAACTGCTGGTCAAATGCAGGTCGAGAGGGTAGGCTGTGTGGGGTAGGCTGTGTTGGGTAGGTCACGTAGGTTATGCCTTGTGAGGTAGGCTTTGTGGGGTAGGTCACATAGGGTATGCCGTGTAGGGTAGGTCACATAGGGTATGCCGTGTAGGGTAGGTCACATAGGGTATGCCGTGTGGGGTAGGTCACATAGGGTATGCCGTGTGGGGTAGGTCACAAAGGTTATGCCGTGTGGGGTAAGTTATGCAGGATATGCCTTGTGAGGTAGGCTGTGTGGGGTAGGTCACGTAGGTTATGCTGTGTGGGGTAGGTTACGTTGGTTATGCTGTGTGGGGTAGGTTACGTAAATTATCCTGTGTGGTGTAGGTTACGTAGAATTATGCCATGGGGGGTAGGTTATGCCGTGTGAGATATGCTGTGTGGGGTAGGTCACGTAGGTTATGCTGTGTGAGGTAGGTTACATAGGTTATGCTGGGGGGGGTAGGTCACGTAGGTTATGCTGTGGGGGTTACATAGGTTACACTGTGTGGGGTAGGTTATGCCGTGTGAGGTAGGCTGTGGGGGGGGTAGGTTGTTGTAGGTTATGCAGTGGGGGTAGGTCACGTAGGGTATGCGCGTGGGGTAGGTTACGTAGGTTTTGCCTTGTGAAGTAGGCCACATAGGTTATGCTGTGTGGGGTAGGTTACATAGGTTTATGCCTGTGTGGGGTAGGTCACGTAGGTTATGCTTGTGGGGTAGATTATGCCGTGTGGTAGGCTGTGTGGGGTAGGTTGTGTAGGTTATGCCGTGTGGGGTAGGTCACGTAGGTTATGCTGTGGGGTAGATTATGCCGTGTGAGGTAGGCTGTGTGGGGGGTAGGTCACGTAGGTTATGCCGTGTGTGGTAGGTCACATAGGTTATGCCGTGTGGGGTAGGTCACGTAGGTTATGCTGTGTGTGGTAGGTCAGGTAGGTTATGCCGTGTGTGGTAGGTCACATAGGTTATTATTCCATTTGGGGTAGGTTACGTAGGTTATGCCGTGTGGGGTAGGTCACGTAGGTTATGCTGTGGGGTAGATTATGCCGTGTGAGGTGGGCTGTGTGGGGGTAGGTCACGTAGGTTATGCTGTGGGGGTAGATTATGCCGTGTGAGGTAGGCTGTGTGGAGGGTAGGTCACGTAGGTTATGCCGTGTGTGTGGTAGGTCACGTAGGTTATGCCGTGTGGGGTAGGTCACGTAGGTTATGCTGTGTGTGGTAGGTCAGGTAGGTTATGCCGTGTGTGGTAGGTCACATAGGTTATTCCATTTGGGGTACGTCACGAAGATTATTCCATGTGCGGTAGGTCATGTAGGTTATGCCGTGTGCGGTAGGTCACATAGGTTATTCCATTTGGGGTAGGTCACGTAGGTGATGCCGTGTGGGGTAGGTCACGTAGGTTATGCCGTGTGTGGGGTAGGTCACGTAGGTTATTCCGTGTGTGGTAGGTCATGTAGGTTATGCTGTGTGGGGTAGGTCACGTAGGTTATTCTGTGTGTGGTAGGTCACGTAGGTTATGCCGTGTGTGGTAGGTCACGTAGGTTATTCTGTGTGTGGTAGGTCACGTAGGTTATGCCGTGTGGGGTAAGTCATGTAGGTTATGCCGCGTGGGGTAGGTTACGTAGGGCATGCCGTGTGGGGTAAGTCACATAGGTTATGCCGTGTGGGGTAGGTTCACGTAAGGTTATTCTGTGTGTGGTAGGTCACGTAGGTTATGCCGTGTGGGGTAGGTTACGTAGGGCATGCCGTGTGGGGTAAGTCACATAGGTTATGCCGTGTGGGGTAGGTTATGCCACGTAGGGTAGGTTACGTAGGCATGCCGTGTGGGGTAAGTCACATAGGTTATGCCGTGTGGGTAGGTTACGTAGGGCATGCCGCGTGGGGTAGGTTACGTAGGGCATGCCGTGTGGGGTAAGTCACGTAGGTTATTCCGTGTGTGGTAGGTCACGTAGGTTATGTCGTGTGTGTTAGGTCACGTAGGTTATGCCGTGTGGGGTAGGTCACGTAGGGCATGCTGTGTGGGGTAAGTCACGTAGGTTATTCCGTGTGTGGTAGGTCACGTAGGTTATTCCGTTTGGGGTAGGTCACGTAGGTTATGCCGTGTGTGGTAGGTGACATAGGTTAGGCCGTGTGAGGTAGGTCACGTAGGTTATTGCCGTGTGGGGCAGGTCGTGTAGGTTATGCCATGTGGGGTAGGTCACGTAGTTTATGCCCGTGTAGGTCACGTAGGTTATGCCGTGTGTGGGGTAGGTCACGTAGGTTATGCCACGTGTGGTAGGTCACGTAGGTTATTCCGTGTGTGGTAGGTCACGTAGGTTATGCCGTGTGTGGTAGGTCACGTAGGTTATTCCGTGTGTGGTAGGTCACGTAGGTTATGCCGTGTGTGGTAGGTCACGTAGGTTATGCCGTGTGTGGTAGGTCATGTAGGACATGCCGTATGCGGTAGGTCACGTAGGTTATTCCGTTTGGGGTAGGTCACGTAGGTTATTCCGTGTGTGGTGTGGGCAGGTCACGTAGGTTATTCCGTGTGGGGCAGGTCACGTAGGTTATTCCGTGTGCGGTAGGTCACGTAGGTTATTCCGTTTGGGGTAGGTCACGTAGGTTATGCTGTGTGTGGTAGGTCACTTAGGACATGCCGTGTCTCTCGTGTCGTGTCTTTCTCAGCTGGTGTCCCTCTTGCTGTCTTCCAGGGTAAAGGGAAGATGAGGACCTTCTGGCTTCTGGGGGAGATCACAGAAGACGACATTATCTGAGACTCTTGTTCTGGATCAGGCCAGCTGAGTCCTGAGCTGCTCAATAGACTAATATGGGGAATGAGCTTTCACTTGAACCCATTCCTAGCCGCTCCGCCCGGAGTACATCGATTCCAGATGCCTCCCTGGTTGGAGCACCAAGCACCGACCCTTACTTCTCTTTTCTCTGGGAACGAGTCATTACGCACCAGCTAATTGGCCAATACCTGACCTACCATGTGGTCAGATGGCCCCAATCAGATATGACCTGCAGCCAAAGAGGGCTTGTAAGGCCACCAACATTTGCAGGAGGCGATGCAGGGCCAGGCTACGAAGACGAAGGGTCGCTCTAATTTTAGACCTTCGGCTTGATGAACCTCATGATGAAAATGGCAGTTTGAGTAGAAATGGATCCTAGCTACCATGCAATGATTTCCCACCACTTCACCGGTGGGTAGGTCAGTCTTTTCTGTGGATGCTGCAAAGATCTCCACCTTCCATACCAGTTCTTATCACCATCTTCTCCTGCGCTGATCTATGAATCCCTTCCAAATCCCACCACAAGGGACAGCCGGAAATTGCACCAGGACTGTCCACCAATCAGTGATGAGGACTGCTCCCCCCCCATAGTGCAGGTGACGTGGCACAGCGAAGATTTATGTGGAAGAAATATCTCTTCATTATAATGAACAACACATTTCAGGATGGAGACCCGGATAAACCTGGAACCCTCACGAAGAGTGGAGCGTTCTCCCCGCCATCGGCAAGGTGTATATTATGTGAATAATGGCAGTTGTACTGAGTCCGTGGCACATTCAGCCTTAAATAAAGAAAATGACATCCTAAAGCCGGCTTTATCTCATGGTTTATGCATGTCCACCATTGGACGGCAGAAATCAGCCAATAGCACAGCTTGTACATCCCAACATGTGGCTGCTGGGACACCGTATGGGTACACCACCTCCATGGCAGGGCTTCCAATGACAATACGGGAGGTCCTCCAACAGCTCAGAAATGGGTTGTCACAACAAGCTTTACTGGTGTCATAGAAGGTCCAACAGACATTCTCTCTCGTCAGATGTGACACATTTCAGCCAATGGGCTTAATCATGTGGGGGGGGACTAAGCCTATTGAGTGAAATGCATCAACATCACACCTGGTGGGAGGAGAATGTCTGTCTGACCCAATAAAGCTTTTTGTGTTTCAGAAAAAAATACAGTGTAGCTTATGTGGCTGTAAGAGAAGGAGGAACATGGAGAGCCTGGGCCCCCACGTGGCCGGCTGCTGCATGTCCTTCACTGAAGAGGTGTCATTTATACAGGTTTGCCTCAGTACACAAAATACCTCCAGAATAATCCTTTCCTCAGGGGTGGAGGTGACCCTTAACCTGGAAGTTATGTCCACCCACAGTCCATTCAGTGGCAGTCCTTTGTTAGACCCCAGGCTGGCCTCACACCTATACGTTGCAGTAAAAAGTGCATGGCCCTGTATAACGTGGTTCCATCAACAGGTGACAGACCTGCACAGGCCACGTCTTGTTCTTCAGATCTGGTCCTTCAGATCTGGTCCTTCAGATCTGGTCCTTTAGGTCTGGTCCTTCAGATCTGGTCATTTAGGTCTGGTCCTTCAGATCTGGTCCTTTAGGTCTGGTCCTTCAGATCTGGTCCTTTAGGTCTGGTCCTTCAGATCTGGTCCTTTAGGTCTGGTCCTTCAGATCTGGTCCTTTAGGTCTGGTCCTTCAGATCTGGTCCTTTAGGTCTGGTCCTTCAGATCTGGTCCTTTAGGTCTGGTCCTTCAGATCTCGTCCTTCAGATCTGGTCCTTTAGGTCTGGTCCTTCAGATCTGGTCCTTCAGATCTGGTCCTTCAGGTCTGGTCCTTCAGATCTGGTCATTTAGGTCTGGTCCTTCAGATCTGGTCCTTTAGGTCTGGTCCTTCAGATCTGGTCATTTAGGTCTGGTCCTTCAGATCTGGTCATTTAGGTCTGGTCCTTCAGATCTGGTCATTTAGGTCTGGTCCTTCAGATCTGGTCCTTTAGGTCTGGTCCTTCAGATCTGGTCCTTTAGGTCTGGTCCTTCAGATCTGGTCCTTTAGGTCTGGTCCTTCAGATCTGGTCCTTTAGGTCTGGTCCTTCTCCTGTTACCCCCGTGTTGGCATCCCATCCAAAATAAATGCAACAATGTGTGAAATACCACAGGTTCAGAATTTATCTATAACCCCCCCCCCCCCCAACCTCCCTCCATAAATACACTAATCCAGACCATTCACCCATCCCCGGATGCGGTGTAGACAATGCTGCTCACTTTGGAGGAGGCAAGTAGGCCCACACAGGGGATGGATGGTTCAGCGTAGGTTTAAATAAATGCCGACTTGTCCTTTAAGGCTAATGTCCAGGATGCCCCTTAACCAACTGATCACTGACAGAAAAAAAGCCCTAAATATCCCCCCCCAAGAGTTGGTGGTGCGGTGTGGAAGAAACACAACACTAAAGTAAGCCAAAAAAGTCCACTAGGGTGTGCCATATGGTCCCCTCTGTGTGTGTTTTTTTTCCCTCACTGGAGGATGTGGGTCCTCAGGCCTGACCTGACGTCTAGAGCAGTGATTCTCAACCTGTGGGTCGCGACCCCTTTGGGGGTCAAGTGACCCTTTCACAGGGGTCGCCTAAGACCATCGGAAAACACATATTTCCGATGTGTAAAGAGCAGCTACTGTGTAGAAAGCAACATGAGGAACTGTATTAAAGGGTTGCGCCATTAGTAAGGTTGAGAACCACTGGTCTAGAGGAAGGATATATGGCTCTTAGGTTCCTTCCTCCCCCGATCCCTTTGGGGTGGGGGGGTTCTCTCTTTGGGAGAATCCCTTGATCAAGTACTTGATGGTTGACTTCGGCTGATCACAAGGTGTCCGTCAGGCCTTTTGGCTAGGTGGACCAGGTCAGGAACCTTGTGACCCAGGGAATCAACGTATAGGTCCTGCCCCTTCAGGGGGTGGACTAAAAGCACACCCCTAATTGCAATTTTTTGTGTTGGTATTTTCACGTTTGCACCTTTTTTGTACACTTAATTGGGATTACACTTTTCCGCAGAAACAGAAAAAAAAAAAGAACCCTTCTCTGAACCCCCAGGACAAAAGACTCTTGACTGGGGGTAAGGCACACCTAGGTCTGCCTAGACATAAGCCCCACTGGACACCACTCCTCATGATCAGCCGAAGACAATTGATCAGTACTGAGTGGCAGGCTCTCCAGAAGAGACCCCCAAGCGGGGGGGGGGGGGGGGATACCCTAAGGGCCACATTCATCCTTTAGACCTCAGGGCAGGCCCAAAGAACCACACTCTACCATCTGTTGGTGGTGAGAAACCACACAGAGTGCAGGGAGGAACCCATGGAGAGCAAATAACTAACAAAGGTACCACTGTAGATACAATGGTGGGCCTCGCAGGCTGGTAACAAACATTGCCCCGGTCTTGGCCAAAAGGCTTAGCCCATGGGAACTTCTACAGAAAAAATTCAAGTCTAGTGCCTGTTCTCACAGTGGGGTTCCACATCATTAGTGATACTAGGAGCACCCCCAGGTAATATTTGGTCGGAGATGGTATTTAATGTGAACCAGAACTGAATGCCAGTGAGGGGGTGTGGGGAACATGTAAAGGACTGGAAGAATACCTGGAGGCCTGCCCACTGACTGGCCAATGGCATATATATAGGTCAGAGTGACTCCAGGGTCATGGTACATATACAAGTTGGCGTGTACAGTGTGCAGTCATGAAGCCCATACATCGTGCTCTCACCACACCAAACGTCTATTGTCGGCAAGTGACCAGCTATGGTGGCTTCATAAGTGCCAAGCTAAGGACGAGTGAATGCCAGTATGTGGCACCATCCACCGACACAGATCACCCCGAGTGCCCCCTACACACACATCGTTACTGCAGATTTATGACTCCATCACAAGAGACAAATCATCCAAACAGCAAAAATAAACATTTTATTTCCATGTTTTGTCCTCTTCTGACTGGGATCTTTACTGATGGTCTTCATGCTGGGGGGTCTTTGGTAGTCAGAGAGATACCACAGGCAGGGATCCAAAGGGACAACATTGTTATGCAGTCTTGGAAGGGACACATTTGGGTCTAACAAGGCTCAGAGATGGCGGAACCAGGGGAGAAGGTGAGCACCAAAGAGACAATGGGACCTAGGGGATGAGACTCAGAGATGGTGAGACCTGGGGGATAAGAGTCTGAGAGACGGTGGGACCTGGGGGGTGAGAGTCTGAGAGACGGTGGGACCTGGGGGGTGAGAGTCTGAGAGACGGTGGGACCTGGGGGGTGAGAGTCTGAGAGACGGTGGGACCTGGGGGGGTGAGAGTCTGAGAGACGGTGGGACCTGGGGGGTGAGAGTGAGAGATGGTGGGACCTGGGGGCTGAGAGATGGTGGGTCCTGGGGGCTTAGAGTGAGAGATGTTGGTACCTGGGAGTGAGAGATGGTGGGTCCTCGGGGCTTAGAGTGAGAGATGTTGGTACCTGGGGGCTGGGAGTGAGAGATGGTGGGTCCTGGGGGCTGGGAGAGAGAGATGGTGGGGGACCTGGGGGCTGAAAGTGAGAGATGGTGGGACCTGGGGCTGAAAGTGAGAGATGGTGGGACCTGGCGGCTGGGAGTGAGAGATGGTGGGACCTGGGGGCTGAGAGTGAGAGATGGCGGAACCTGGGGGCTGAGAGATGGTGGGACCTGGGGGCTGAAGTGAGATGGTGGGACCTGGGGGCTGAAAGTGAGAGATGGTGGGTCCTGGGGGCTGAGAGTGAGAGATGGTGGGACTGGGGGCTGAGAGTGAGAGATGGTGGGACCTGGGGGCTGAGAGTGAGATATGGTGGGTCCTGGGGGCTGAGAGATGGTGGGTCCTGGGGCTGAGCTGAGAGATGGTGGGTCCTGGGGGCTGAGAGATGAGAGATGGTGGGGTCCTGCGGGCTGAGAGAGATGGTGGGTCCTGCGGGCTGAGAGATGGTGGGTCCTGGGGGCTGAGAGATGGTGGGTCCTGCGGGCTGAGAGATGGTGGGTCCTGGGGCTGAGAGATGGTGGGTCCTGGGGGCTGAGAGATGGTGGGTCCTGCGGGCTGAGAGACGGTGGGTCATGGGGGGCTGAGAGACGGTGGGTCCTGGGGGCTGAGAGATGGTGGGACATGCAGATAAGTGTCCGGGGATGCCATGTACAATGTCCAGGGGTGCAATGTCTGGGGGTGATGTGTGATGATGATGTCCGGTGGTGTGACATGCAGATGAGGATGATGCCCGAGGAGCGGATGAAGATGAGGCTCACATGTTGGGATAATTCTCCAGGCTGTAGGGAACAGGTTGGTCCAGATACTGGGATATCGGTGTAGAGAAAGCGGAACTCTTTTTGAAGGGAGTGTCCCGGCTCCGGATGTCAGATACCCCCTACATATGAGAAAACAGGACATGACTGTCTGGATGGGACTCGTCAGCGACACCCCCAGCCTGTCTGCTACATTAAATTACATCCAAAAGCAAAGAAAGTTGTGTGTTTAGTTTTGGGTGGAGAGGGATATTAATAGGGAAATCCTCAGACATTCCTCACCTGGTCAGGTGTCCCCATTGGAGGATTTTCCCTCTATTCCTGTTATGATGACAGAACAAAAATGTGGATTTCCCCCTCACTTCCTGTCATGGTGACAACGGGGCAATAGAGAGGCTCACTGTTCCCATCTCATCCACCCAAAAGTGTCAATTACATCATCAAGTCCAGTTGGTTGAGTGGAGGATCCTGATGTTACTGGGGAAGGGGAGGGGGGGGGGGGGGTCTCCCCATACAGACGCTGCCATCAACCGGTCACATGACACCAATGTCATGAATAAAATCTTACCGTGACACCTACGCAGGTTCTCTGTCCAGAAGGTGACGGCCTGATCCGTACAATAATCGTGACTCTGAAATATATCTGAGGATCCCCCAGTCAGCTGAGGTCAACATTTTCAGAGATCCATCCACCATCCCTTTCCCCCACCATCCCCCCATTCAATTCTTTGCCCCATCCACTTCCCCCACCCAATTCACACCCATCTCATCTCATCCCCCCCCATCCCCCATACAATCCCATCCCCAATCTGCCATCCCCATCCCACCAATTCACATCCCAACCTCCATCAATTCCCATCTGCCATCCCATCCATATCCACCATCCCCCTTCCATCCACCATTCCATCCAATCCACTGTTGCCATCCCATCCACCATCCTCCATCCCATCCCATCCCATCCACCATCCCCCATCCCCCCATCCCATCCACCATGCTATCCCTATCCTTGCCCATCCCATCCCCTATCATCCTATCCAATCCCATCCCCCAACCCCCATTCCCCCATCCACCCTGCCATCCCATCCATCCCATCCCCTCCCATCCATCCCATCCCATCCACCATATCCCCATCCCATCCACCATTGCCTATCCACCCCATCCCTTCCCATCCCATCCACATGCCATCTATCCCCCATCCTGCCATCCCATCCCATCCTAACCATTGTATCCCTGTTGTGTGATGGCCCATCCTATACCTGTCCATTGCCATCCCATCTCCATCCTCCATCCTATCCACCATTGCCATCCCCATCCCATCCTCCAATCCTATCCACCATTGCCATTACCCATCCCCCATCCAATGCCATCCCATCCACCATTGCCCATCACCATCCCATATCCATCCATATCTCATCCTTGGGTGGTACCTTGTGGGGAGTGGTGTCCGTGGTACAAAGCCACCAATGTGGAAATCTCTCTTAGTGGTGGACTCCATTCCCCCGACTTCCTCCACTGAAGATCTCGGAGCTTCAGAAACGTCCTGGCTGAGAACACAAAGAAAACCCCCAACAGTCCTATATACAGTGTGTGTGATGGAGTATAATACCTTGTATACAGTGTGTGATGGAGTATATACCTTCGTATACAGTGTGTGATGGAGTATATACCTTGTATACAGTGTGTGTGATGGAGTATATACCTTGTATACAGTGTGTGTGTGATGGAGTATATACCTTGTATACAGTGTGATGGAGTATGTGATGGAGTATATACCTTGTATACAGTGTGATGGAGTATATACCTTGTATACAGTGTGATGGAGTATATATATACCTTGTATAACAGTGTGATGGAGTATATACCTTGATATATACCTTGTATACAGTGTGATGGAGTATTATACCTTGTATACAGTGTGATGGAGTGGAGTATATACCCTTGTATACAGTGTGATGGAGTATATACCTTGTATACAGTGTGTGTGATGGAGTATATACCTTGTATACAGTGTGTGATGGAGTATATACCTTGTATACAGTGTGATGGAGTATATACCTTGTATACAGTGTGATGGAGTATATACCTTGTATACAGTGTGATGGAGTATATACCTTGTATACAGTGTGATGGAGTATATACCTTGTATACAGTGTGTGATGGAGTATATACCTTGTACCAGTGTGTGATGTATACAGTGTGATGGAGTATATACCATTGTATACAGTGTGATGGAGTATATATACCTTGTATACAGTGTGATGGAGTATATACCTTGTATACAGTGTGTGATGGAGTATATACCTTGTATACAGTGTGTGTGATGGGAGTATATACCTTGTATACATGGAGTATATACCTTGTATACAGTGTGATGGAGTATATACCTTGTATACAGTGTGTGATGGAGTATATACCTTGTATACCTGTGTATACAGTGTATACTGTGTGATGGAGTATATACCTCAGTGTGTGTGATGGAGTATATACAGTGTGTGATGATGGAGTATATACCTTGTATACAGTGTGTGATGGAGTATATACCTTGTATACAGTGTGATGGAGTGGATATACCTTGTATACAGTGTGATGGAGTATATACCTTGTATACAGTGTGTGATGGAGTATATACCTTGTATACAGTGTGTGATGGAGTATATACCTTGTATACAGTGTGTGATGGAGTATATACCTTGTATACAGTGTGATGGAGTATATACCCTGTGTATACAGTATATACAGTGTGATGGAGTATATACCTTGTATACAGTGTGTGATGGAGTATATACCTTGTATACAGTGTGTGATGGAGTATATACCTTGTATACAGTGTGATGGAGTATATACCTTGTATACATTGTGTGTGATGGAGTATATACCCTTGTATACAGTGTGTGATGGAGTATATACCTTGTATACAGTGTGATGGAGTATATACCTTGTATACAGTGTGTGATGGAGTATATACCTTGTATACAGTGTGATGGAGTATATACCTTGTATACAGTGTGATGGAGTATATACCTTGTATACAGTGTGTGATGGAGTATATACCTTGTATACAGCAGTGTGTGTGATGGAGTATATACCTTGTATACAGTGTGATGGAGTATATACCTCGTATACAGTGTGATGATGGAGTATATACCTTGTATACAGTGTGTGTGATGGAGTATATACCTTGTATACAGTGTGTGATGGAGTATATACCTTGTATACAGTGTGTGTGATGGAGTATATACCTTGTATACAGCGTGTGATGGAGTATATACCTTGTATACAGTGTGTGATGGAGTATATATATACCTTGTATATACAGTGTGTGATGGAGTATATACCTTGTATACAGTGTGTGTGATGGAGTATATACCTTGTATACAGTGTGTGTGATGGAGTATATACCTTGTATACAGTGTGATGGAGTATATACCTTGTATACAGTGTGATGGAGTATATACCTTGTATACAGTGTGTGATGGAGTATATACCCTTGTATACAGTGTGATGGAGTATATACCTTGTATACAGTGTGTGTAGTATATACCAGTATACAGTGTGATGGAGTATATACCTTGTATACAGTGTGTGATGGAGTATATACCTTGTATACAGTGTGTGATGGAGTATATACCTTGTATACAGTGTGATGGAGTATATACCTTGTATACAGTGTGATGGAGTATATACCTTGTATACAGTGTGATGGAGTATATACCTTGTATACAGTGTGATGGAGTATATACCTTGTATACAGTGTATGGAGTATATACCTTGTATACAGTGTGATGGAGTATATACCTTGTATATACAGTGTGTGTGGAGTATATACCTTGTATACAGTGTGATGGAGTATATACCTTGTATACAGTGTGATGGAGTATATACCTTGTATACAGTGTGATGGAGTATATACCTTGTATACAGTGTATGTGTGATGGGAGTATATATATACCTTGTATACAGTGTGATGGAGTATATACCTTGTATACAGTGTGTGATGGAGTATATACCTTGTATACAGTGTGTGATGGAGTATATACCTTGTATACAGTGTGTGATGGAGTATATACCTTGTATACAGTGTGATGGAGTATATACCTTCGTATACAGTGTGATGGAGTATATACCTTGTATACAGTGTGTGTGATGGAGTATATACCTTGTATACAGTGTGTGTGATGGAGTATATACCTTGTATACAGTGTGATGGGAGTATATACCTTGTATACAGTGTGTGATGGAGTATATACCTTGTATACAGTGTGTGTGATGGAGTATATACCTTGTATACAGTGTGATGGAGTGATATATACCTTGTATACAGTGTGATGGAGTATATACCTTGTATACAGTGTGATGGAGTATATACCTTGTATACAGTGTGTGATGGAGTATATACCTTGTATACAGTGTGATGAGAGTAGTATATACCTTGTATACAGTGTGATGGAGTATATACCTTGTATACAGTGTGATGGAGTATATACCTTGTATACATGTGTGATGGAGTATATACCTTGTATACAGTGTGATGGAGTATATACCTTGTATACAGTGTGATGGAGTATATACCTTGTATACAGTGTGTGATGGAGTATATACCTTGTATACAGTACAGTGTGTGATGGAGTATATACCTTGTATATACCTTGTACAGTGTGATGGAGTATATACCTTGTATACAGTGTGATGGAGTATATACCTTGTATACAGTGTGATGGAGTATATACCTTGTATACAGTGTGTGTGATGGAGTATATACCTTGTATACAGTGTGTGATGGAGTATATACCTTGTATACAGTGTGATGGAGTATATACCTTGTATACAGTGTGTGATGGAGTATATACCTTGTATACAGTGTGATGGAGTATATACCTTGTATACAGTGTGTGATGGAGTATATACCTCGTGTGATGGAGTATACTTGTATACAGATTTGTATACGTCTATGGGGGTCAGGAAGACAGATTGGGCCGAGTATACAATACAATGTGGGTACACCGGCTCCCCATCTTCGGGGGGAGGTAACAATGTGGCCCAGATGTGGAGCAGTCTAGAGGGGGGGGGGGGCGCCCCGTCTCCTCTGACCCACACATACAAAGAGCCGATTGTCCCAGTCCTGGCCAGTTAATGGGAAGCAGACCTGCAGGCTCCGCTCAGACGTTCCCGGAAGAGGGGGGTGCTGCACTTTCCACAAGCCCGGCTGGGGATGAGCTGTGCACAGTGTGGTCTGTCACATAGACATGGAGACCTATCAACCCTTCTCTGTGTGACAAAGAGGACCCCCCCTCTGCAATACGGCCCCCCAGACCAGGGACCATCCAGTCCACGGAGTGTCTGCAACCACCACTGACCGCCCAGCCACCACCCACAGGGCTAGTCCTCTCACTGGGGGAACAACGGGCCAAGGACGGAAAAATTCCACCATGAATCAGAGACCACACAAGACCAGATAACCACCGACCAATCAACAGGAACCCGGAATGACTGCAGTGATTTGACATCTATGGGGGTCCGACAGTCAGGGGGGGTCATATAGGGGAGGGGTGATCTGATGTCTATGGGGGTCACACACAGTCAGGGGGGGTCATATAGGGGAGGGGTGATCTGACGTCTATGGGGGTCACACAGACACAGTCAGGGGGGTCATATAGGGGAGGGGTGATCTGACGTCTATGGGGGTCACACAGACACAGTCAGGGGGGGTCATATAGGGGAGGGGTGATGTGAAGTCTATGGGGGTCACACAGACACAGTCGGGGGGGGGTCATATAGGGGAGGGGTGATCTGAAGTCTATGGGGGTCACACAGACACAGTCGGGGGGGGGGGGTCATATAGGGGAGGGGTGATCTGATGTCTATGGGGGTCACACACAGTCAGGGGGGTCATATAGGGGAGGGGTGATCTGACATCTATGGGGGTCACACAGACACAGTCAGGGGGGTCATATAGGGGAGGGGTGATCTGACGTCTATGGGGGTCACACACCAGTCAGGGGGGGGTCATATAGGGGAGGGGTGATCTGACGTCTATGGGGGTCACACAGACACAGTCAGGGGGGTCATATAGGGGAGGGGTGATCTGATGTCTATGGGGGTCACACAGACACAGTCAGGGGGGGTCATATAGGGGAGGGGTGATCTGATGTCTATGGGGGTCACACAGTCAGGGGGGTCATATAGGGGAGGGGTGATCTGATGTCTATGGGGGTCACACACAGTCAGGGGGGGTCATATAGGGGAGGGGTGATCTGACGTCTATGGGGTCACACAGACACAGTCAGGGGGGGGTCATATAGGGGAGGGGTGATCTGACGTCTATGGGGGTCACACAGACACAGTCAGGGGGGGTCATATAGGGGAGGGGTGATGTGAAGTCTATGGGGGTCACACAGACACAGTCGGGGGGGGTCATATAGGGGAGGGGTGATCTGAAGTCTATGGGGTCACACAGACACAGTCGGGGGGGGGGGTCATATAGGGGAGGGGTGATCTGATGTCTATGGGGGTCACACACACAGTCAGGGGGGGTCATATAGGGGGGGGGATCTGACGTCTATGGGGGTCACACACAGTCAGGGGGGGTCATATAGGGGAGGGGTGATCTGACATCTATGGGGGTCACACAGACACAGTCAGGGGGGTCATATAGGGGAGGGGTGATCTGACGTCTATGGGGGTCACACAGACACAGTCAGGGGGGGTCATATAGGGGAGGGGGGATCTGACGTCTATGGGGGTCACACAGACACAGTCAGGGGGGTCATATAGGGGAGGGGTGATCTGACGTCTATGGGGGTCACACAGACACAGTCAGGGGGGGTCATATAGGGGAGGGGTGATCTGACGTCTATGGGGTCACACAGACACAGTCAGGGGGGGTCATATAGGGGAGGGGTGATCTGATGTCTATGGGGGTCACACAGACACAGTCAGATTTGCCGGGGGGGGGGGTCATATAGGGGAGGGGTGATCTGATGTCTATGGGGGTCACACAGACACAGTCAGGGGGGGGGTCATATAGGGGAGGGGTGATCTGACGTCTATGGGGGTCACACAGACAGTCAGGGATGGGGGGGGGGTCATATAGGGGAGGGGTGATCTGACTTCTATGGGAGTCACACAGACACAGTCAGGGGGGGTCATATAGGGGAGGGGTGATCTGACGTCTATGGGGGTCACACAGACACAGTCAGGGGGGGTCATATAGGGGAGGGGTGATCTGACGTCTATGGGGGTCACACAGACACAGTCAGGGGGGGTCATATAGGGGAGGGGTGATCTGACTTCTATGGGGGTCACACAGACACAGTCAGGGGGGGGTCATATAGGGGAGGGGTGATCTGATGTCTATGGGGGTCACACAGACACAGTCAGGGGGGGTCATATAGGGGAGGGGTGATCTGATGTCTATGGGGGTCACACACAGTCAGGGGGGGTCATATAGGGGAGGGGTGATCTGACGTCTATGGGGGGTCACACAGACACAGTCAGGGGGGGTCATATAGGGGAGGGGTGATCTGAAGTCTATGGGGGTCACACAGACACAGTCAGGGGGGGGTTATATAGGGGAGGGGTGATCTGATGTCTATGGGGGTCACACAGACACAGTCAGGGGGGTCATACAGGGGAGGGGTGATCTGATGTCTATGGGGGTCACACAGACACAGTCAGGGGGGGTCATATAGGGGAGGGGTGATCTGATGTCTATGGGGGTCACACAGACACAGTCAGGGGGGGTTATATAGGGGAGGGGTGATCTGATGTCTATGGGGGTCACACAGACACAGTCAGGGGGGGGGTCATATAGGGGAGGGGTGATCTGATGTCTATGGGGGTCACACAGACACAGTCAGGGGGGTCATATAGGGGAGGGGTGATCTGATGTCTATGGGGGTCACACAGACACAGTCAGGGGGGGTCATCATATAGGGGAGGGGTGATCTGATGTCTATGGGGGTCACACAGACACAGTCAGGGGGGGTCATATAGGGGAGGGGTGATCTGATGTCTATGGGGGTCACACAGACACAGTCAGGGGGGTCATATAGGGGAGGGGTGATCTGATGTCTATGGGGGTCACACAGACACAGTCAGGGGGGTCATACAGGGGAGGGGTGATCTGATGTCTATGGGGGTCACACACAGTCAGGGGGGGTCATATAGGGGAGGGGTGATCTGACGTCTATGGGGGTCACACAGACACAGTCAGGGGGGGGGGTGATCTGACGTCTATGGGGGTCACACAGACACAGTCAGGGGGGGTGATCTGATGTCTATGGGGGTCATACAGGGGAGGGGTGATCTGATGTCTATGGGGTCACACAGACACAGTCAGGGGGGGGGTCATACAGGGGAGGGGTGATCTGACGTCTATGGGGGTCAGGTCTCGGACTTTGCACCCCTCATTATCATACAGAGGGTTGTCCTCTATCTCTATGTAGTTGCATGGGGTGTGGGTGGGAACCTTCCCTCAGAGGGGTCTCCCTTTCTCCCATCTCTTTCCAGTTGACGTCAGGGTGGTCCCTGGTGTGTTTTCTCAGGCTGTCCATCAGTTGGTTAGTAAGGGGTCTTCTCTTCTTCAGTGGGGGTTCTTCATATCTCCCAGTGGTTGCTGTCTGGTCCCCCACAACAGGTGTTTCCTTCAGCACAGTGAGAGTCCACTCTGGGGTAGGTGTCCTGGGTTGGACTCCACTGGACACCGGTTTGATACTGCTGTGCCTTCCCCAGGGACTCTGTCCTACGTCTTCTGTGCTGGATGACACCAAGAGTCTCACACGGTTTTCTGAGAATGGGGTCCTCTCTGCTGGTAACCTCTGGTCAGGAAGGAGAAGTCCATGCCCTCTGGTGAACATTTGGCCCTGCAGTGCAGGTTGTTTGAGGAAGGTCAGCATATCACGGAGCTGTCAGCGGACAGAACACAGGGTCCTCTGCCCCTGAAGAGATCCTCAGACCGGAACAGGAAATGTCTCTATGACTTTAAGGAACCACTGTAGTGTAGGTCCTCTTCCTGGGCTGATCCACATTTTGAGAAACATCCTTTGGGTGCTTTCCCGTTTTTCCTTCAACCAGGTGACTTTTCCTGCTGTACTGCCAAGGATCCCATTCCTCACTCCAAGCATGCTGATCCTTCATGAAATCTGGGAGAATTCCTGGATCTATGGCTGGAGGTCAGGGATAGGCAGGATTGGTCTTTCTCCCGATTTCCTCAGCAGTAATTTCAGTGGTACCTACAGAGAGGATGCATCATCTTCATCGTTGGTTCTACCCGATGGTTTCCATCTCACCAGTCTGAGGCTTGGGTCTCAATCCCATCTCCTGCCCACCTTGTGCTTCCAAAGCACACTACCCTTCAGTCATGTAATCAAATTCTTGAGTTCCTCGAGGAGTCACGTCACGCTCCCTGAATGCTGTTGAGTTCTGTTCCTGGAGTTTCCCTGATAAGTCTCATTTAGTCCGCTTGGTTGTCTGGCCAGACAATCTCTTGACATGGAGTCCTCATTCAGTGACCCTTGGGGTCCGGGCTGTACCTCTTTGGGCCTTTCCTTCAGACTGGACAGTCTTCACTAGGACCTAATTTTTTTGTTTAGGTTCCGCTTGGGACCTGTTCCTCTAAGGGACTTGACTGCTCACCTTGTTGACCTGGTCAGATTGTAGATCACTTCCTCAGCAATTTGGAAAATCATGTTCCATTTTTTATTGGGTTCTGGTTGATCGAATTGATTGAAATTCACTGATTTAGGTCGGTGTTCCTGTGTGGAGTCATCCCCTTCCTTGGCGGAGTCATCCCCTTCCTTGGCGGAGTCATCCCCTTCCTTGGCGGAGTCATCCCCTTCCTTGGTGGAGTCATCCCCCTCCTTGGCGGAGTCATCCCCTTCCTTGGCGGAGTCATCCCCTTCCTTGGCGGAGTCATCCCCTTCCTTGGCGGAGTCATCCCCTTCCTTGGCGGAGTCATCCCCCCCTCCTTGGCGGAGTCATCCCCTTCCTTGGCGGAGTCATCCCCTTCCTTGGCGGAGTCATCCCCCTCCTTGGCGGAGTCATCCCCTTCCTTGGCGGAGTCATCCCCTTCCTTGGCGGAGTCATCCCCTTCCTTGGTGGAGTCATCCCCTTCCTTGGCGGAGTCATCCCCTTCCTTGGCAACAACCTTTTCTTTCTTGGCCTGGAACCTCAGATTGATGCTCCATGTCCTCCCTCTGGTCAGGTTGGAAGGCTCTTCTGTCTGGTCGGGGACTGATTCGAGTGTTGAGCCCTCAGGTGTCCCTCGGTTACAGCCGGTCCCCAGGTCTGCTTTGGGCCCATTAGTGGTTGTCGGTGTGTTGTCACCCCTCAGCTGGAGGATTTATGAAGATCCCAGTCTTGGAATTCCTGTGTCCACCAATGGACCAGAAACAAAATGGCATTTCTGTGCGTAAATCCTTTTCTTGGAGTCCATTGAGGGGCACAAGTCCCTCCTCTCTGCTAGTCCCTCCCCTCTGCTAGTCCTCCCCTCTGCTAGTCCCTTTGTTACTGTTTTCCATCAGACCTGAGGCTGGGTGGGTAGAGGAGGGTTCATATCCTCCTGTAGGGGGCAGTATAATCCATCAGTCTCTGAATTCCTGTGGCCCTCAATGGACTCCAACAAGAGGATTTTACTTCAAGTATTCTATATTAAATTCCCCCCAAAGTGTAAATCCTGTTGGGGAACCCCCCCCCCCCTATATAGAGGGACCGGCACAGATATTTGGGGGACTCAGCCAAGCCAGGGCAGTGTGTATTACCAGATATATGTATGTGGTCAGGTAAAGAGACAGCCAATCAGAAGGCAGAGAAGCATACGGGGACCGCCCATACCTGAACTTGCTGTAGAGGAACTGCCGGATCATCTCCTCCCTCCGACCTGCCGAGAGACGCCACCAAGAGAGATCAACAAGAGTGCGGTCTGTGTGCGTGCGGTCCCCTGTGTGCGGTCTGTGTGCAGATATAGTGTACGGTCCCCTGTGTGCGGTCTGTGTGCAGATATAGTGTACGGTCCCCTGTGTGCGGTCTGTGTGCAGATATAGTGTGCGGTCCCCTGTGTGTGTGCGGTCTGTGTGCGGTCCGTGTGCGGTCTGTGTGCAGATATAGTGTACAGTCCCCTGTGTGCGGTCTGTGTGCAGATATAGTGTGCGGTCCGTGTGCGGTCTGTGTGCAGATATAGTGTACAGTCCCCTGTGTGCGGTCTGTGTGCAGATATAGTGTGCGGTCCCCTGTGTGCGGTCTGTGTGCAGATATAGTGTGCGGTCCCCTGTGTGCGGTCTGTGTGCGGTCTGTGTGCGGTCTGTGTGTGCAGATATAGTGTGCGGTCCCCTGTGTGCGGTCTGCGGTCTGTGTGCGGTCTGTGTGCGGTCCGTGTGCGGTCTGTGTGCAGATATAGTGTGCGGTCCCCTGTGTGCGGTCTGTGTGCGGTCTGTGTGCAGATATAGTGTGCGGTCCCCTGTGTGCGGTCTGTGTGCGGTCTGTGTGCGGTCCGTGTGCGGTCCGTGTGCGGTCTGTGTGCAGATATAGTGTACAGTCCCCTGTGTGCGGTCTGTGTGCAGATATAGTGTACAGTCCCCTGTGTGCGGTCTGTGTGCAGATATAGTGTACAGTCCCCTGTGTGCGGTCTGTGTGTAGATATAGTGTACGGTCCCTGTGTGCGGTGTGTGCGGTCTGTGTGCGGTCTGTGTGCGGTCTGTGTGCAGATATAGTGTAGTGTGCGGTCCCCTGTCTGTGTGGTCTGTGTGCAGTCTAGTGTGCGGTGTGTGCCCCTGTGTGCGGTCTGTGTGCAGATATAGTGCGGTCCCCTGTGTGCGGTCCTGTGTGCGGTCTGTGTGCAGATATAGTGTACGGTCCCCTGTGTGCGGTCTGTGTGCAGATATAGTGTACAGTCCCCTGTGTGCGGTCTGTGTGCAGATATAGTGTACGGTCCTGTGTGCAGATATGTGTGCGTCCCCTGTGTGCGGTCTGTGTGCGGTCTGTGTGCAGATATAGTGTACGGTCCCCTGTGTGCGGTCTGTGTGCAGATATAGTGTGCGGTCGGTCTGTGTGCGGTCTGTGTGCAGATATAGTGTGCGGTCCCCTGTGTGCGGTCTGTGTGCGGTCTGTGTGCAGATATAGTGTACGGTCCCCTGTGTGCGGTCTGTGTGCAGTGTATGTGTGCAGATATAGTGTGCGGTCCCCTGTGTGCGGCGTGTGCTGTGTGCGGTCTGTGTGCAGATATAGTGTGCGGTCCCCTGTCCCCTGTGTGCGGTCTGTGTGCAGGTGTACGTGTGTGCGGTCTGTGTGCAGATATAGTGTGCGGTCCCCTGTGTGCGGTCTGTGTGCAGATATAGTGTACAGTCCCTGTGTGCGGTGTGTGCGGTCTGTGTGCAGATATAGTGTACGGTCCCCTGTGTGCGGTCTGTGTGCAGATATAGTGTACAGTCCCCTGTGTGCGGTGTGCGGTCCCCTGTGTGTGTGCAGATGTGTGCGGTCCCCTGTGTGCGGTCTGTGTGCGGCGTGTGCGGTCCCCTGTGTGCGGTCCCCTGTGTGCGGTCCCCTGTGTGCGGTCTGTGTGCAGATATAGTGTACAGTCCCCTGTGTCTGTGTGCGGTCTGTGTGCAGATATAGTGTGCGGTCCCCTGTGTGCGGTCTGTGTGCGGTCTGTGTGCAGATATAGTGTACGGTCCCCTGTGTGCGGTCTGTGTGCAGATATAGTGTGCAGGTCCCCTGTGTGCGGTCTGTGTGCAGATATAGTGTGCGGTCCCCTGTGTGCGGTCTGTGTGCAGATATAGTGTGCGGTCCCCTGTGTGCGGTCTGTGTGATATAGTGTGCGGTCCCTGTGTGCGGTCTGTGTGCAGATATAGTGTACGGTCCCCTGTGTGCGGTCTGTGTGCAGATATAGTGTGCGGTCCGTGTGCGGTCTGTGTGCAGATATAGTGTACGGTCCCCTGTGTGTGCGGTCTGTGTGCAGATATAGTGTGTCCCCGTGTGCGGTCTGTGTGCGTGTACGGCTGTGGCGGTCTGTGTGCAGATATAGTGTACGGTCCCCTGTGTGCGGTCTGTGTGCAGATATAGTGTGCGGTCCCCTGTGTGCGGGTCTGTGTGCGGTCTGTGTGCAGATATAGTGTACGGTCCCCTGTGTGCGGTCTGTGTGCGGTCCGTGTGCGGTCTGTGTGCAGATATAGTGTGCGGTCCCCTGTGTGCGGTCTGTGTGTAGATGTAGTGTACAGTCCTGTGTGCGGTCCGTGTGCGGCCTGTGTGCGGTCCGTGTGCGGTCCGTGTGCGTGTGCGGTCCGTGTGCGGTCTGTGTGCGGTCTGTGTGCGTGTGCGGTCTGTGTGCGGTCTGTGTGCAGATATAGTGTACAGTCCCCTGTGTGCGGTCTGTGTGCGGTCCGTGTGCAGCCTGTGTGCGGTCCGTGTGCGGTCTGTGTGCAGATATAGTGTACAGTCCCCTGTGTGCGGTCCGTGTGCGGTCTGTGTGCAGATATAGTGTACAGTCCCCTGTGTGCGTGTGCCCGTGTGCGGTCCGTGTGCGGCCTGTGTGCGGTCCGTGTGCGGTCTGTGTGCAGATATAGTGTACAGTCCCCTGTGTGCGGCCCGTGTGCGGTCGGTTCCTGCTCACCGGTCTGGCGGGTGGGATCAGGGATCGGCTTGCGGTAGGAATCTTGGTGAGTAGTGGAATCGGTGATCTGCTCCAGCAGTTGTGTGGTCAGGATCCCGCGGTGTCCATGGCGATGGGCGTGTCCATCTCCAGTGAGGAGCACAGAGGGGGGGTCCCTGTCCAGGACTGCGGTGGCCCTCTAGAATTAAAGAAGAAATGATGATAAATTGGTGATGATGATGTCCCTCCCCCAATACGGCCATCTGTGGTACCTGGATCCCGCCATCACCATATATATATATATATATCTCCCTCTCCATGGTCCGGGCACCAGACCCCGCCCATCTACACCAGACCAGACCCCGCCCACCTACACCAGACCCCAGACCCCCATCTACATCAGACCCCGCCCATCTACACCAGACCCCGCCCATCTACACTGCGTTCCAGAAGATTCTGCAGGTGATATTTCCTCCTTTCCCTCAATAATTGATGTAAATAAGTCGGCAGAATTCTCAGGTGACAACCAGAAGAGGACAATTCACATTTATTGCACGAACCTCCTAATGATAACAGGATTTGTGTTCCGGATTATTCCGCTCAGGAAGTTTCCAAACACTTTCTAGGTTGTAAAGAACTGAAAATTGTCATTTGTTGTGTTTGCAGCAAATTTACTGAAATCAGAAGCTCCAAAAGAGGATTTTCTTTCCGTTTGGTAGTCCAGTCCAGCCTTGTGTAGGTCTACCATCTTGTCCCTGACATCCTTGGACAGCTCTTTGGTCTTTGCCATGGTGGAGAGCTTGGAATCTGATGGTTTGATGGCTCCTGTGGACAGGTGTCTTTTATACAGGTAACACAATGAGATTAGCAGCACTCCCTTTAAGAGACTGCTTCTAATCTCAGCTTGTTACCTGTATGAGAGACACCTGGGAGCCAGAAATCCTGCTGAATGATAGGGGATCAAATCCTTCTTTCCCTCATGAACATGCAGATCCGTCATCATTTGTTAGACGCATTTCTGCTGAATTTGTTGTTGTATTCTGTCTCTCAGTGTTACACCGAACATTCCATTGTTAGACCGATCGTTTCTGTGTGAGGGGCGAACATTCCATTGTTAGACCGATCGTTTCTGTGTGAGGGGCGATCATTCCATTGTTAGACCGATCGTTTCTGTGTGAGGGGCTAACATTCCATTGTTAGACCGATCGTTTCTGTGTGAGGGGCGAACATTCCATTGTTAGACCGATCGTTTCTGTGTGATGGGGCGAACATTCCATTGTTAGACCGATCGTTTCTGTGTGAGGGGCTAACATTTCCATTGTTAGACCGATCGTTTCTGTGTGAGGGGCGAACATTCCATTGTTAGACCGATCGTTTCTGTGTGAGGGGCGAACATTCCATTGCTAGACCGATCGTTTCTGTGTGAGGGGCGAACATTCCATTGTTAGACCGATCGTTTCTGTGTGAGGGGGAACATTCCATTGTTAGACCGATCGTTTCTGTGTGAGGGGGCGAACGTTCCATTGTTAGACCGATCGTTTCTGTGTGAGGGGCGAACGTTCCATTGTTAGACCGATCATTTCTGTGTGAGGGGCGAACGTTCCATTGTTAGACCGATCGTTTCTGTGTGAGGGGCGAACATTCAGCATCGGGGGGGGGGGGGGGGCAAATACGCATTTCCTGCACTGTATATGTACCCGGGTCCATATGTCCATGTACCTTATCGCTGTTCATAAACATATGTACCCTGGTCCGTGTGCCCAGGTACTGTATGACCATTCACATGTATGTATCCGGCTCATAAGACTCTACACGTGTCCTCAGAAAACCCTCCTCTCCATTGATAGGTGCTACCCATGGGACTTCCTCATCACATGTTACAGGGGACCTTCCATTTTCACTAAAAACAGGACATCAAGACTCCACTCTGCTCCTCAGGAGGTCTTCTTCTTCCCTATTGGACAGTGTTACCCATGTGACCAAATATGAAGACTCCACCCTGCTCCTCAGGAGACCTTCTTCCCATGTGACCAAATATGAAGACTCCACTGACTGCTCCCAGGTGGCCTTCACCTATTGGAAGCTACATGTGACCAAATATCAAGACTCCACTCTGGTCCTCAGGAAACTTCTTCTTCCCTATTGGACAGTGTTACCCATGTGACCAAATTGAAGACTGTCCACTCTGGTCCTCAGGAACCTTCTTCCCTATTGGACATGGGGCTACCCATGTGACCAAGGATGAAGACTGTACACTAGTCCTCGGGAGACCTTCTTCCCTATACCATGTGACCAAGGATGAAGATTCTACTCAGGTCCTCAAATACCTTTCCTTTTGGATGGGGCTACCCATGTGACCAAATATGAAAACCTGGTCCTCAGGAGACCTTCTGCCCTATTAGACAGGACTACCCATGTGACCAAATATGAAAACCTGGTCCTCAGGAGACCTTCTGCCCTATTAGACAGGACTACCCATGTGACCAAATATGAAAACCTGGTCCTCAGGAGACCTTCTGCCCTATTAGACAGGACTACCCATGTGACCAAATATGAAAACCTGGTCCTCAGGAGACCTTCTGCCCTATTAGACAGGACTACCCATGTGACCAAATATGAAAACCTGGTCCTCAGGAGACCTTCTGCCCTATTAGACAGGACTACCCATGTGACCAAATATAAAGACTCTACACAGGTTCTCAGGAGATCCTCTTCCCTACTGGACAGGGCCACCCATGTGACCAAATATAAAGACTCTACACAGGTTCTTAGGAGATCCTCTTCCCTATTGGACAGGCCACCCATGTGACCAAATATAAAGACTCTACACAGGTTCTTAGGAGATCCTCTTCCCTATTGGACAGGCTACCCATGTGATCAAATTTGAAGACTCTACACTGTTTCTCAGGAGATCCCCTTCCCTTATTGGACAGGCTACCCATGTGACCACATATGAGGACTCTTCACAGATCCTGAGCAGACCTTCCCTATTGGACAGGACTACCCATGTGACCAAAGATGAAGATTCTACGCAGGTCCTCAGAAGCCCTACTTCCCTATTGGATGGGGTTACCCATGTGACCAAATATGAAGACTCCACCCTGATCTTCACCCTGATCTTCAGGGAAGACCCTCCCTATTCGCTATGTGACTAAGTAAGAAGATTCTATGCAGGTCCTCAGAAGACCCTACTTCCCTATTGGATAGGGTTACCCATGTGACCAAATATGAACATTCCACCAGGTCCTCAGGAAACCCTCCTCCCCAATAGAAGGTGCTACCCATGTGACCAAACATGAACATTCCACCAGGTCCTCAGGAAACCCTCCTCCCCAATGGAAGGTGCTACCCATGTGACCAATATGAACATTCCACCAGGTCCTCAGGAAACCCTCCTCCCCAATGGAAGGTGCTACCCATGTGACCAAACATGAACATTCCACCAGGTCCTCAGGAAACCCTCCTCCCCAATGGAAGGTGCTACCCATGTGACCAAATATGAACATTCCACCAGGTCCTCAGGAAACCCTCCTCCCCAATGGAAGGTGCTACCCATGTGACCAAACATGAACATTCCACCAGGTCCTCAGGAAACCCTCCTCCCCAATGGAAGGTGCTACCCATGTAACCAAATATGAACATTTCAACCAGGTCCTACTTCCTGATCGCATGTCACCGAGGACCTTCAACTTCCACCAAAAAATGTGACTAAAATATGAAGACTCCACCCTGGTCCTCAAGAGACCTTCTTCCCTATTGGATGGGGCTACTCTCGTGACCAAATATGCAGACTCTATACAGGTCCTCATGAGACCTTCTTTTCTATTGGACGGGACTACCCATGTGACCAAACATGAAGATGCGTCTCAAGTCCTCAGGACATCTCCTCTGTTGGGTGGTGTTACCCGGGTGATCTCCTCATCCTTCTACGGAGATAGTCATTTAAGTGCTGCAACTAAATGGCGCCATTTGTAGCCATGACTGGCGCCAATCACTACCAAAGGTAACTAGGTTTGGAGAGTAAGGAACTGTGAGGGTCAAAGGTCAAAGGTCAGGGTCCAGGGAAATCCCCTCTCAGTTGTCACCGCAGCAGGTGTCCAATCAGCTGTTAAAGAAAAGATTTCCAATCACTTAGTAAGTGGGGACACCAATACACAAATGGGGACTTCCTCCATTGGGGACACAGACAGCAATCTGGAGGTGACAGAGGGGCCACATCTGAATATAGGTACACAGGGGACACTTACCTCCTCCACCCAGTTACTGAGGAGACAAGGACTCCGAGAGACGGCTGTGCGCTCCTCCACCGCCTCTGTGCGCTCCTCCACCGCCTCTCTGCGCTCCTCCACCGCCTCTCTGCGCTCCTCCACCGCCTCTGTGCGCTCCTCCACCGCCTCTGTGCGCTCCTCCACCGCCTCTGTGCGCTCCATACTTCACCTGGAGAGGGACATAAACATCGGCTGTCACCCTGTGTGAGGACATTCACCTATGTCTGACACAGTTGTCACCAGAACAGGAAGTGCCAGGAAAGGACAGCTCTAAATACTGCACGGGGCACCGTCCGGCCCACCTCCTCACGGGAACCAATCAGCGTCCAGGATTTATTGTGAAAACTTCATGGAACAAGAAGAAACTAGAAGCTGATTGGCTGCCGTGCCGAGGGGGGGATTCTGAGCTGTCGTGTCAGCATACCCCCCCCCTGCAAACAATGAGAACACCGAACCAGGGGCGGACTGACCATTTGGGAACTCGGCACTGCCCGAGGGCCCGGCGTCAGTAGGGGGCCCCATGAGATGCCCCTTGGTACGTTTTCATAGTTTTTTTTGGGTGTGGGCGAGGACACAGGGGCCCCATGATCCCCTATTGCCCGGGGGCCCCATGAGTTGTCAGTCCGCCCCTGCACCGAACCCCTTCCCCCATCACCGACCTCCTCCTCCGGTCTCCGCACTCACCGGGAGATCTCCATGGAGACCGACATACACATCACCACAGCGACCGGGGGCGGGGCTTCCTCTACAGCCAATCACCGCCCCCAACCACCATACCTGGAATCACATGACCCCCGCAGGGTGCCGGAGAGCGGAGGAGGGGGAGGAGACTAGGTGACGTCACCGCCACTACTACACTGTGTACTCACACCAACACTGGGAGCATGCTGATCTATACTCACCTCATATATCCTCCCCCTCTGACGTCATCCTGAAATATGGGCAGTCAGCTCCCTCCACCCATCATAGAGACTTGTGATGTCACCGTGCTCAGCCCCTCCCCCTCTGACATCATCCTGAAATATGGGCAGTCAGCTCCCTCCACCCATCATAGAGACTTGTGATGTCACCGTGCTCAGCCCCTCCCCCTCTGACATCATCCTGATATACGTATCATCTGAGCTCCCTCCACATGTCATACACTGTATACGGAGACCTGTGATGTCACCGCGCTCAGCCCCTCCCCCTCTGATGTCATCCTGAAATACGTATCATCTGAGCTCCCTCCACATGTCATACACTGTATACGGAGACCTGTGATGTCACCGCGCTCTGCCCCTCCTCCTCTGATGTCATCCTGAAATATAAACTGAGCTCCCTCCACACGTCATAGAGACCTGTGATGTCACCGCGCTCTGCCCCTCCCCCTCTGACATCATCCTGAAATACGTATCATCTGAGCTCCCTCCACATGTCATACACTGTATACGGAGACCTGTGATGTCACCGCGCTCTGCCCCTCCCCCTCTGATGTCATCCTGAAATATAAACTGAGCTCCCTCCACACGTCATAGAGACCTGTGATGTCACCGCGCTCTGCCCCTCCCCCTCTGACATCATCCTGAAATACGTATCATCTGAGCTCCCTCCACATGTCATACACTGTATACGGAGACCTGTGATGTCACCGTGCTCAGCCCCTCCCCCTCTGACGTCACCCTGAAATATGGACTGAGCTCCCTCCACGCATCATAGAGACCTGTGATGTCACCATGCTCTACCCCTCCCCCTCTGATGTCATCCTGAAATATGGACTGAGCTCCCTCAACGCATCATAGAGACCTGTGATGTCACCGCGCTCTGCCCCTCCCCCTCTGATGTCATCCTGAAATACGGACCGTCTGAGCTCCCTCCACACATCATAGAAACCTGTGATGTCACCGTGCTCAGCCCCTCCCCCTCTGATTTCACCCTGAAATATGGACTGAGCTCCATCCACACATCATATATCGAGACCTGTGATGTCACCGTGCTCAGCCCCTCCCCCTCTGACATCATCCTGATATACGTATCATCTGAGCTCCCTCCACATGTCATACACTGTATACGGAGACCTGTGATGTCACCGTGCTCAGCCCCTCCCCCTCTGATGTCCTGAAATACGTATCATCTGAGCTCCCTCCACACGTCATACACTGTATACAGAGACCTGTGATGTCACCGCGCTCAGCCCCTCCCCCTCTGATGTCCTGAAATACGTATCATCTGAGCTCCCTCCACACGTCATACACTGTATACAGAGACCTGTGATGTCACTGTGCTCAGCCCCTCCCCCTCTGATGTCCTGAAATACGTATCATCTGAGCTCCCTCCACACGTCATACACTGTATAAAGAGACCTGTGATGTCACAGTGAGAAGTTGGTAGGTAGGACTCGGGGACCGGGCGTAATGTGAAGTCCAGCACACCGGGACCTTCCCTGATGAGTACCATGTGGGGAGATCGGAGTCCATGGCTGGTCTGGGGGGGTCAGTAGAGGGTCCCATATCTCAGGGTGAGAGGTCATCATACTGTCCTCACTAGGAACATGTAGGCACACTGACACCATGGTACCCATACAGAGTCACTGTGGTCCTTCCCCAGGTCAGGTGTCCTGGTGTCCAGTGTCCTGTCCTTCCAGAGTCCTCATTCCCAGTAGGTTCCTCTTTTACCTAGGTCAGGTCTCCAGTGTTCTGTCCTTCCAGAGGTCTAGAGTCCTCATTCCCAGTAGGTTCCTCTTCCCTTCCCCAGGTCAGGTGTCCTTTCCTTCCAGAGGTCCAGAGTCCTCATTCCCAGTAGGTTCCTCTTTTACCTAGGTCAGGTCTCCAGTGTTCTGTCCTTCCAGAGGTCTAGAGTCCTCATTCCCAGTAAGTTTCTCTTCCCTTCCCCAGGTCAGGTGTCTTGGTGTCCAGTGTCTTGCCCTTCCATAGGTCCAGAGTCCTCATTCCCAGGAGGTTCCTCTTCCCTTCCCCAGGTCAGGTGTCCAGTGTCCTGTCCTTCCAGAGGTCCAGAGTCCTCATTCCCAGTAGGTTCCTCTTCCCTTTCCCAGGTCAGGTCCTGTCCTTCCAGAGGTCCAGAGTCCTCATTCCCAGTAGGTTCCTCTTCCCTTCCCCAGGTCAGGTGTCCTGTCCTTCCAGAGTTCCAGAGTCCTCATTCCCAGTAGGTTCCTCTTCCCTTCCCCAGGTCAGGTGTCCTGTCCTTCCAGAGTTCCAGAGTCCTCATTCCCAGTAGGTTCTTCTTCCCTTCCCCAGGCCAGGTGTCCTGGTTTCCAGTGTTCTGTCTTTACAGAGGTTTGCGGTCCTCATTCCCAGGAGGTTCCTCTTCCTTCCCCAGGTCAGGTGTCCTGTCCTTCCAGAGGTCCAGAGTCCTCATTCCCAGTAGGTTCCTCTTCCATTCCCCAGGTCAGGTGTCCTGGTGTCCAGTCCTTCCAGAGGTCCAGAGTCCTCATTCCCAGTAGGTTCCTCTTCCCTTCCCCAGGCCAGGTCTCCTGGTTTCCAGTGTCCTGTCCTTCCAGAGGTCCAGAGTCCTCATTCCCAGTAGGTTCCTCTTCCCTTCCCCAGGCCAGGTCTCCTGGTTTCCAGTGTCCTGTCCTTCCAGAGGTCCAGAGTCCTCATTCCCAGTAGGTTCCTCTTCCCTTTCCCAGGTCAGGTGTCCTGTCCTTCCAGAGGTCCAGAGTCCTCATTCCCAGTAGGTTCCTCTTCCCTTCCCCAGGTCAGGTGTCCTGTCCTTCCAGAGTTCCAGAGTCCTCATTCCCAGTAGGTTCCTCTTCCCTTCCCCAGGCCAGGTCTCCTGGTTTCCAGTGTCCTGTCCTTCCAGAGGTCCAGAGTCCTCATTCCCGGTAGGTTCCTCTTCCCTTTCCCAGGTCAGGTGTCCTGGATTCCAGTGTCCTGTCCTTCCAGAGTCCTTGTTCTCGGTAGGTCCCTCTTCCCTTATCACTGGAGGAAAGGTAACAGAAGAATATTGCTCTATACTTTGGTAAGACTCACCAATCTGTCTGAAGTGTCTGAAGAACCTGCCCCCCTCCCCCCATGTGTTTCCAGTCTAGGAAGGGTTAATGCTCCATCCTCATATAGGTGTCCATGAGATCCCCACGCTGAGGATCATCTCCTGTAGGGACCCCTCCTGGGAAGATGCCAGGATCACTTCTGACGTAGGAAGGACTCGTTATCCAGGGCAGAAATTTTCCGTCAGTGTGTGCCAGTGTCATGATTAACCCTGACGCCATGACAGATGTGAGCCGACCATCGTCCATGGAGGGACATCTACCATCTATGGCCCCAAAGACACACGAGATTCCATTGTCTTCATAGCCTGAGGATTAACCCCTTACCTCCTGTGACTGCAATGTCCAGCAGACTCTCCTAATACAGTGCTGGGGGGGGGACGTCACTGGCAATAAAGACCTTAAAGCTGACCAAGTACAATTTCCTCATATTTGGGGTGTGTAGGGTTAACTCTTCGTATTCGGGGGTGTGTAGGGTTAACTCTTCGTGTTCGGGGTGTGTAGGGTTAACTCTTCGTATTCGGGGTGTGTAGGGTTAACTCTTCGTATTCGGGGTGTGTAGGGTTAACTCTTCGTATTCGGGGTGTGTAGGGTTAACTCTTCGTATTCGGGGTGTGTAGGGTTAACTCTTCGTATTCGGGGTGTGTAGGGTTAACTCTTCATATTTGGGGTGTGTAGGGTTATGTCAGGGCTCCCGGGTATGACCAGAGGTGTGTAGGGACTGACGCAGGGAAACGCAGACTTCAGATATGTTATAAACAATTCGGGGTTTATTAACACTAACAATACAAACATAAACGCAGTGCAATACTAAAACATAACACAGTGCAAACAAACCAAACCACCCACAGATAACAGTACATACAATGCAAGCGTCGTCAGGCAGGTAGGGTCAATAACAATCGGGCAGGTAGGGTACAGGGGGTCAGGGTTAGAGAATGGTCGGGGTCACAGGCCAGGGATCAAACAGGAGAACTCTTCAGAGGTCAGGATCAGGCAGGGGGTCAGCAACGAATCAGACAGGGGACAGGAACAGGGATGCAGGAACAAGATACAGGGGCCCAGGAAAAAAAACACACCAAGGCACAGACTGCAGGTCTGGCCATCCCTTAAATACACCTGCATGATCAGCTTCAGGTGTTTGGCTAGCTGCAGGGTTGAGTCTCTGATTGCTGGGAGCACCCGCTGGCCAGCCCTGGTACTGCAGCCCACAAGGCAGGTGAGTCCCACCATTACTGGCAAGTCCATTCCTGACAGGTTAACTCATATTCGGGGTGTGTAGGGCTAACTCTTCATTATTCGGGGTGTGTAGGGTTAACTCTTCATATTTGGGGTGTGTAGGGTTAACTCTTCATATTCGGGGTGTGTAGGGTTAACTCTTCATATTCGGGGTGTGTAGGGTTAACTCTTCATATTCGGGTGTGTGTGTAGTGTTAACTCTTCATATTCGGGGTGTGTAGGGTTAACTCTTGTATTCGGGGTGTGGTTAACTCTTCATATTCGGGGTGTGTAGGGTTAACTCTTCATATTCGGGGTGTGTAGGGTTAACTCTTCATATTCGGGGTGTGTAGGGTTAACTCTTCATATTCGGGGGTGTGTAGGGTTAACTCTTCATATTCGGGGGTGTGTAGGGTTAACTCTTCGTATGCGGGGTGTGTAGGGTTAACTCTTCGTATTTGGGGTGTGTAGGGTTAACTCTTCGTAATCGGGGTGTGTAGGGTTAACTCTTCGTATTCGGGGTGTGTAGGGTTAACTCTTCATATTCGGGGTGTGTAGGGTTAACTATTCGTAATCGGGGGTGTGTAGGGTTAACTCTTCGTATTCAGGGTGTGTAGGGTTAAACTCTTCATCCTTGGGGTGTGTAGGGTTAACTCTTCATATTCGGGGTGTGTAGGGTTAACTCTTCGTATTCGGGGTGTGTAGGGTTAACTCTTCATATTTAGGGTGTGTAGGGTTAACTCTTCATATTCGGGGTGTGTAGGGTTAACTCTTCATATTCGGGGTGTGTAGGGTTAACTCTTCATATTCGGGGTGTGTAGGGTTAACTCTTCATATTCGGGGTGTGTAGGGTTAACTCTTCATATTCGGGGGTGTGTAGGGTTAACTCTTCGTATTCGGGGGTGTGTAGGGTTAACTCTTCATATTTGGGGTGTGTAGGGTTAACTATTCGTAATCGGGGTGTGTAGGGTTAACTCTTGTATTCAGGGTGTGTAGGGTTAACTCTTCATATTCGGGGTGTGTAGGGTTAAACTTCGTATTCGGGGTGTGTAGGGTTAACTCTTCGTATTCGGGGTGTGTAGGGTTAACTCTTCATCTTTGGGGTGTGTAGGGTTAACTCTTCATATTCGGGGTGTGTAGGGTTAACTCTTCATATTCGGGGTGTGTAGGGTTAACTCTTCATATTCGGGGTGTGTAGGGTTAACTCTTCGTATTCGGGGTGTGTAGGGTTAACTCTTCGTATTCGGGGTGTGTAGGGTTAACTCTTCGTATTCGGGGTGTGTAGGGTTAACTCTTCATATTCGGGGGGGGTGTGTAGGGTTAACTCTTCATATTCGGGGTGTGTAGGGTTAACTCTTCATATTCGGGGTGTGTAGGGTTAACTCTTCATATTCGGGGGGTGTGTAGGGTTAACTCTTCGTATTCGGGGTGTGTAGGGTTAACTCTTCGTATTCGGGGTGTGTAGGGTTAACTCTTCATATTCGGGGTGTGTAGGGTTAACTCTTCATATTCGGGGTGTGTAGGGTTAACTCTTCATATTGGGGTGTGTAGGGTTAACTCTTCATATTCGGGGTGTGTAGGGTTAACTCTTCGTATTCGGGGTGTGTAGGGTTAACTCTTCGTATTCGGGGTGTGTAGGGTTAACTCTTCATCCTTGGGGGTGTGTGCCAGGAAGGGTTAATGGCTCTAGTTGCCCGTGTCTGGGCTGCGAAGGGTGAATGCGCCCCCATGTATGTATTAGTGGGGCCCCACTGGCCCTGAAGGGGTTGTTTTGCTCAGGACACGTAGAGTTAATCCCCCCCCTCTGTGTCAGTGGGGTGTCAGTGGGGTGTTGGGTGACGCCTGCGCTGTGTTGGGGGGGATCTCCCCTGAAAGGATTAAGATTCCTGGGCAGGGTTCAGTCTTGGCCCCGTGTCTGGGCCCCACCAGGTGGAGGGCAGGTGGCAGACAAGGGGTTAAGTCCCTGGCTCCAGGTGGGGGGTGGTATTTTTTAGCCCTGGATGGTGTCAGTGGGGTGTTGGGTGACACTTTAGCTGTGTTGGGGGGGGGGGATCTCCCTTGAAAGGGTTAAGGCTCCTGGACAGGGCAGGGTTCAGTCTTGGCCCCGTGTCTGGGCCCCACCAGGTGGAGGGCAGGTGGCAGACAAGGGGTTAAGTCCCCCTGGCTCCAGGTGGGGGGTGGTATTTTTTTAGCCCTGGATGGTGTCAGTGGGGTGTCAGTGGGGTGTTGGGTGACACTTTAGCTGTGTTGGGGGGGGGGGATCTCCCTTGAAAGGGTTAAGGCTCCTGGACAGGGCAGGGTTCAGTCTTGGCCCCGTGTCTGGGCCCCACCAGGTGGAGGGCAGGTGGCAGACAAGGGGTTAAGTCCCTGGCTCCAGGTGGGGGGTGGTATTTTTAGCCCTGGATGTGTGCGCTCTTTGTGCTGCTCCGGCTCTGCCAGGGGCCCCCAGCTCAGCCAGGTTATTATTAGGACTGAGCAAATCCTTCCATGAGCTGGAGAGCTGGAAGAGTGAGGGGAGAGCGCCCCCCGCTGCCCACTGAACTCCGCACATAACACAACCAGGGATACAACTCAGAATGGGCCCTCCATGGTCCCCAGCCATCGGGCCCCTGGACACAGCTGATCAGTCCTGGGTAGACTCCGCAGTGCTCAGGTCCATGAGATCTCTGCAGGAAAAGGAGGAGGACATCACCAGGGATTAGACCCCACTACTGAAACTAGATCAGAGAGGAGCACGGAGGAGACTCTTCTGGTGATGGAGGTCATAGCGGGGCCCTTGTGGTGTCTGACCCTAGGAAGGACTGTTCTGGTGATGGAGGTCATAGCGGGGCCCTTGTGGTGTCTGACCCTAGGAAGGGCTCTTCTGGTGATGGAGGTCATTGCGGGGCCCTTACGGTGTCTGACCCTAGGAAGGACTCTTCTGGTGATGGAGGTCATAGCGGGGCCCTTCTGGTGTGGTGTCTGACCCTAGGAAGGACTGTTCTGGTGATGGAGGGTCATAACGGGGCCCTTGCAGTGTCGGACCCTAAGAAGGCCTCTTCTGGTGAGGGAGGTCATTGCGGGGCCCTTACGGTGTCTGACCCTAGGAAGGACTCTTCTGGTGATGGAGGTCATAGCGGGGCCCTTGTGGTGTCTGACCCTAGGAAGGACTGTTCTGGTGATGGAGGTCATAACGGGGCCCTTGCGGTGTCGGACCCTAAGAAGGCCTCTTCTGGTGAGGGAGGTCATTGCGGGGCCCTTGCGGTGTCTGACCCTAGGAAGGACTCTTCTGGTGATGGAGGTCATTGCGGGGCCCTTGCGGTGTCTGACCCTAGGAAGGACTCTTCTGGTCATGGAGGTCATTGCGGGGCCCTTACGGTGTCTGACCCTAGGAAGGACTCTTCTGGTGATGGAGGTCATTGCGAGGCCCTTGCGGTGTCTGATCCTAGGAAGGACTCTTCTGGTGATGGAGGTCATTGCGGGGCCCTTGCGGTGTCTGACCCTAGGAAGGACTCTTCTGGTGATGGAGGTCATTGCGAGGCCCTTGCGGTGTCTGACCCTAGGAAGGACTCTTCTGGTGATGGAGGTCATAGCGAGGGCCCTTGTGGTGTCTGACCCTAGGAAGGACTCTTCTGGTGATGGAGGTCATTGCGGGGCCCTTGCGGTGTCTGACCCTAGGAAGGACTCTTCTGGTGATGGAGGTCATAGCGGGGCCCTTGTGGTGTCTGACCCTAGGATGGACTCTTCTTACACACCGTCTTCCAGCTCCGTCTTGGTCTCTTCTGTTATGTGCACTCCGGAAGCGGCCAGTAAAGCAGCAGAAGAGCATCAAGCCTGACCTATAGAGGAGCTTGGGTCTTTGGTCGGTGTAAGGTCGGAGCCATGCCTCCAGTCGGTGTGAGGTCGGAGCGGTGTCGTGCCTCCAGTCGGTGTGAGGTCGGAGCGGTGCCGTGCCTCCAGTCGGTGTGAGGTCGGAGCGTGTCATGCCTCCAGTCGGTGTGAGGTCGGAGCCGTGTCGTGCCTCCAGTCGGTGAGAGGTCGGAGCCGTGTCGTGCCTCCAGTCGGTGTGAGGTCGGAGCATGGTGTCATGCCTCCAGTCGGTGTGAGGTCGGAGCCATGCCTCCAGTCGGTGAGAGGTCGGAGCCGTGTCGTGCCTCCAGTCGGTGTGAGGTCGGAGCGGTGTCGTGCCTCCAGTCGGTGTGAGGTCGGAGCCATGCCTCCAGTCGGGTGTGAGGTCGGAGCCGTGTCGTGCCTCCAGTCGGTGAGAGGTCGGAGCCGTGTCGTGCCTCCAGTCGGTGTGAGGTCGGAGCCGTGTCATGCCTCCAGTCGGTGGTGTGAGGTCGGAGCCATGCCTCCAGTTGGTGTGAGGTCGGAGCCGTGCGTGCCTCCAGTCGGTGTGAGGTCGGAGCCGTGTCGTGCCTCCAGTCGGTGTGAGGTCGGAGCCATGCCTCCAGTCGGTGTGAGGTCGGAGTCGTGCCTCCAGTCGGTGTCGGTCGGAGAGGTCGTGCCTCCAGTCGGTGTGAGGTCGGAGCCATGCCTCCAGTCGGTGAGAGGTCGGAGCCGTGTCGTGCCTCCAGTCGGTGTGAGGTCGGTGAGTCGGAGCCGTGTCGTGCCTCCAGTTGGTGTGAGGTCAGAGTCGTGCCTCCAGTCGGTGAGAGGTCGGAGCCGTGTCGTGCCTCCAGTCGGTGTGAGGTCAGAGTCGTGCCTCCAGTCGGTGCGAGGTCGGAGCCGCGCCCCCAGTCGGTATGAGGTCAGAGACAAATTTCTCCTTCAGAAATGGAAAGTTGAGAAAATCCAAACTGATGATCTTCTCAGTGGACGGCGGGGTTCTTGTTGGATGGGGGGGGGGGGGAGGGGGGGTTCTCGGTCAGACGGCCTCTGTTGGTAGATACAGACTTCACCAGATTATAAAGATTTATGTTAGTCCACCCTACACCTGGGAGAGTCCAGGATTCTGGGTGGAGATGGTTGGAGTATTGGGGGGTGGAGTATTGGGGGGTGGAGTATTGGAAGGTGGAGTATTGGGAGGTGGAGTATTGGGGGGTGGAGTATTGGAAGGTGGAGTATTGGGGGGTGGAGTATTGGAAGGTGGAGTATTGGGGGGTGGAGTATTGGAAGGTGGAGTATTGGGGGGTGGAGTATTGGAAGGTGGAGTATTGGGGGGTGGAGTATTGGAAGGTGGAGTATTGGGGGGTGGAGTATTGGAAGGTGGAGTATTGGGGGTGGAGAATTGGGGGGTGGAGTATTGGGGGGGTGGAGTATTGGGGGGTGGAGTATTGGGAGGTGGAGTATTGGGGGGTGGAGTATTGGAGGGTGGAGTATTGGTGGGTGGAGTATTGGGGGGTGGAGTATTGAGGGGTGGAGTATTGGGGGGTGGAGTATTGGAAGGTGGAGTATTGGGGGTGGAGTATTGGGGGGTGGAGTATTGGGGGGTGGAGTATTGGAAGGTGGAGTATTGGGGGGTGGAGTATTGGAAGGTGGAGTATTGGGGGTGGAGTATTGGGGGGTGGAGTATTGGGGGTGGAGTATTGGGGGACGGAGTATTGAGGGGTAGTCTGATGTTTCTTAGTGGTGAACGATTTTCTCTTAAGAGGAGAATCGATTTTCCCCGATCTGTACAGAGAGCCAAAGTCGTCTCCTTCTAGAAGCGTCTCTAGTACTCGGGACGGACGTCTCCTTCTAGAAGCTTCTCTAGTACTCGGGACGGACGTCTCCTTCTAGAAGCTTCTCTAGTACTCGGGACGGACGTCTCCTTCTAGAAGCTTCTCTAGTACTCGGGACGGACGTCTCCTTCTAGAAGCTTCTCTAGTACTCGGGACGGACGTCTCTCCTTCTAGAAGCGTCTCTAGTACTCGGGACGGACGTCTCCTTCTGGAAGCGTCTCTAGTACTCGGGACGGACGTCTCCTTCTAGAAGCTTCTCTAGTACTCGGGACGGACGTCTCCTTCTAGAAGCTTCTCTAGTACTCGGGACGGACGTCTCTCCTTCTAGAAGCTTCTCTAGTACTCGGGACGGACGTCTCCTTCTAGAAGCGTCTCTAGTACTCGGGACGGACGTCTCCTTCTAGAAGCGTCTCTAGTACTCGGGACGGACGTCTCCTTCTAGAAGCTTCTCTAGTACTCGGGACGGACGTCTCCTTCTAGAAGCGTCTCTAGTACTCGGGACGGACGTCTCCTTCTAGAAGCTTCTCTAGTACTCGGGACGGACGTCTCCTTCTAGAAGCGTCTCTAGTACTCGGGACGGACGTCTCCTTCTAGAAGCTTCTCTAGTACTCGGGACGGACGTCTCCTTCTAGAAGCGTCTCTAGTACTCGGGACGGACGTCTCCTTCTAGAAGCTTCTCTAGTACTCGGGACGGACGTCTCCTTCTAGAAGCGTCTCTAGTACTCGGGACGGACGTCTCCTTCTAGAAGCGTCTCTAGTACTCGGGACGGACGTCTCCTTCTAGAAGCTTCTCTAGTACTCGGGGACGGACGTCTCCTTCTAGAAGCGTCTCTAGTACCCGGGACCGACGTCTCCTTCTAGAAGCTTCTCTAGTACTCGGGACGGACGTCTCCTTCTAGAAGCGTCTCTAGTACCCGGGACCGACGTCTCCTTCTAGAAGCTTCTCTAGTACTCGGGACGGACGTCTCCTTCTAGTAGCTTCTCTCGGGACGGACGTCCTCCTTCTAGAAGCTTCGTCTTCTAGTACTCGGGACGGACGTCTCCTTCTAGAAGCTTTCTCTAGTACTCGGGACGTACTCCGGGACGGACGTCTCCTTCTAGAAGCTTCTCTAGTACTCCGGGACGGACGTCTCCTTCTAGAAGCGTCTCCTTCTAGTACTCGGGACGGACGTCTCCTTCTAGAAGCTTCTCTAGTACTCGGGACGGACGTCTCCTTCTAGAAGGTCTCTAGTACGGGACGGACGTCTCCTTCTAGAAGCTTCTCTAGTACTCGGGAACGGACGTCTCCTTCTAGAAGCTTCTCTAGTACTCGGGACGGACGTCTCCTTCTAGAAGCTTCTCTAGTAGACCGTCTCCTCGGGGACGGACGTCTCCTTCTAGAAGCGTCTCTAGTACTCGGGACGGACGTCTCCTTCTAGAAGCGTCTCTAGTACTCGGGACGGACGTCTCCTTCTAGAAGCTTCTCTAGTACTCGGGGACGGACGTCTCCTTCTAGAAGCGTCTCTAGTACTCGGGACGGACGTCTCCTTCTAGAAGCTTCTCTAGTACTCGGGACGGACGTCTCCTTCTAGAAGCGTCTCTAGTACTCGGGACGGACGTCTCCTTCTAGAAGCGTCTCTAGTACTCGGGACGGACGTCTCCTTCTAGAAGCGTCTCTAGTACTCGGGACGGACGTCTCCTTCTAGAAGCTTCTCTAGTACTCGGGACGGACGTCTCCTTCTAGAAGCTTCTCTAGTACTCGGGACGGACGTCTCCTTCTAGAAGCTTCTCTAGTACTCGGGACGGACGTCTCCTTCTAGAAGCGTCTCTAGTACTCGGGACGGACGTCTCCTTCTAGAAGCTTCTCTAGTACTCGGGACGGACGTCTCCTTCTAGAAGCGTCTCTAGTACTCGGGACGGACGTCTCCTTCTAGAAGCGTCTCTAGTACTCGGGACGGACGTCTCCTTCTAGAAGCGTCTCTAGTACTCGGGACGGACGTCTCCTTCTAGAAGCTTCTCTAGTACTCGGGACGGACGTCTCCTTCTAGAAGCGTCTCTAGTACTCGGGACGGACGTCTCCTTCTAGAAGCTTCTCTAGTTACTCGGGACGGACGTCTCCTTCTAGAAGCTTCTCTAGTACTCGGGACGGACGTCTCCTTCTAGAAGCTGTCTCTAGTACTCGGGACGGACGTCTCCTTCTAGAAGCTTCTCTAGTACTCGGGACGGACGTCTCCTTCTAGAAGCGTCTCTCTAGTACTCGGGACGGACGTCTCCTTCTAGAAGCTTCTCTAGTACTCCGGACGGACGTCTCTCTTCTAGAAGCGTTCTCTAGTACTCGGGACGGACGTCTCCTTTCTAGAAGCTTCTCTAGTACTCGGGACGGACGTCTCCTTCTAGAAGCTTCTCTAGTACTCGGGACGGACGTCTCCTTCTAGAAGCTTCTCTAGTACTCGGGACGGACGTCTCCTTCTAGAAGCTTCTCTAGTACTCGGGACGGACGTTCTCCTTCTAGAAGCTTCTCTAGTACTCGGGACGGACGTCTCCTTCTAGAAGCTTCTCTAGTACTCGGGACGGACGTCTCCTTCTAGAAGCTTCTCTAGTACTCGGGACGGACGTCTCCTTCTAGAAGCTTCTCTAGTACTACTCGGGACGGACGTCTCCTTCTAGAAGCGTTCTCTAGTACTCGGGACGGACGTCTCCTTCTAGAAGCGTCTCTAGTACTCGGGACGGACGTCTCCTTCTAGAAGCTTCTCTAGTAACTCCGGGGACGGACGTCTCCTTCTAGAAGCTTCTCTAGTACTCGGGACGGACGTCTCCTTCTAGAAGCTTCTCTAGTACTCGGGACGGACGTCTCCTTCTAGAAGCGTCTCTAGTACTCGGGACGGACGTCTCCTTCTAGAAGCGTCTCTAGTACTCGGGACGGACGTCTCCTTCTAGAAGCGTCTCTAGTACTCGGGACGGACGTCTCCTTCTAGAAGCGTCTCTAGTACTCGGGACGGACGTCTCCTTCTAGAAGCGTCTCTAGTACTCGGGACGGACGTCTCCTTCTAGAAGCTTCTCTAGTACTCGGGGACGGACGTCTCCTTCTAGAAGCGTCTCTAGTACTCGGGACGGACGTCTCCTTCTAGAAGCTTCTCTAGTACTCGGGACGGACGTCTCCTTCTAGAAGCGTCTCTAGTACTCGGGGACGGACGTCGTCTCCTTCTAGAAGCGTCTCTAGTACTCGGGACGGACGTCTCCTTCTAGAAGCGTCTCTAGTACTCGGGACGGCGTCTCCTTCTAGAAGCGTCTCTAGTACTCGGGGACGGACGTCTCCTTCTAGAAGCGTCTCTAGTACTCGGGACGGACGTCTCCTTCTAGAAGCGTCTCTAGTACTCGGGACGGACGTCTCCTTCTAGAAGCTTCTCTAGTACTCGGGACGGACGTTCTCCTTCTAGAAGCTTCTCTAGTACTCGGGACGGACGTCTCCTTCTAGAAGCTTCTCTAGTACTCGGGACGGACGTCTCCTTCTAGAAGCGTCTCTAGTACTCGGGACGGACGTCTCCTTCTAGAAGCTTTCTCTAGTACTCCGGGACGGACGTCTCCTTCTAGAAGCGTCTCTAGTACTCGGGGACGGACGTCTCCTTCTAGAAGCTTCTCTAGTACTCGGGACGGACGTCTCCTTCTAGAAGCGTCTCTAGTACTCGGGACGGACGTCTCCTTCTAGAAGCTTCTCTAGTACGTCTCGGGACGGACGTCTCCTTCTAGAAGCTCTCTAGTACTCGGGTAAACGGACGTCTCCTTCTAGAAGTACTCTAGTACTCCGGGACCGGACGTCTCCTTCTAGAAGCTTCTCTAGTACTCGGGACGGACGTCTCCTTCTAGAAGCTTCTCTAGTACTCGGGACGGACGTCTCCTTCTAGAAGCTTCTCTAGTACTCGGGACGGACGTCTCCCTTCTAGTAGCATTCTCTAGTACTCGGGACGGACGTCTCCTTCTAGAAGCTTCTCTAGTACTCGGGACGGACGTCTCCTTCTAGAAAGTGCGCTTATCTCTAGTACTTCGGGACGGACGTCCTCTCTCTAGAAGCTTCTCTTCTAGTACTAGTACCGGGACGGGACGTCTCCTTCTAGAAGCGTCTCTCTCTAGTACTACTCGGGACGGACGTCTCCTTCTAGAAGCTTCTCTAGTACTCTCTAGAAGCTCTCCACGGACGGACGTCTCCTCCTTCTAGAAGCGTCTCTAGTACTCGGGACGAACGTCTCCTTCTAGAAGCTTCTTAGTACTCGGGACGGACGTCTCCTTCTAGAAGCGTCTCTAGTACTCGCGGACGGACGTCTCCTTCTAGAAGCTTCTCTAGTACTCTCGGAACGGACGTCTCCTTCTAGAAGCGTCTCTAGTACTTCGGGACGGACGTCTCCTTCTAGAAGCTTCTCTAAGTACTCGGGAACGGACGTCTCCTTCTAGAAGCTTCTCTCTCGGGACGGACGTCTCCTTCTAGAAGCTTCTCTAGTACTCGGGACGGACGTCTCCTTCTAGAAGCTTCTCTAGTTACTCGGGACGGACGTCTCCTTCTAGAAGCGCTTCTCTAGTACTCGGGACGGACGTCTCCTTCTAGAAGCGTTCTCTAGTACTCGGGACGGACGTCCTCCTTCTAGAAGCGTCTCTAAGTACTCGGACTAGAAACTCGGTAGACGGGACCGTCTCCTTCTAGAAGCGTCTCTAGTACTCAATCCCAAGACGGACCGTCTCCTTCTAGAAGCTTCTCTAGTACTCGGGAAAAAAATACGGACGTCTCCTTCTAGAAGCGTCACTCTAGTACTCGGACGGACGTACCTCCTTCTAGAAGCTTCTCTAGTACTCGGGACGGACGTCTCCTTCTAGAAGCGTCTCTAGTACTCGGACGGACGTTCTCCTTCTAGAAGCTTCTCTAGTACTCGGGACGGACGTCTCCTTCTAGAAGCGTCTCTAGTACTCGGACGGACGTCTCCTTCTAGAAAAGCGTCTCTAGTACTCGAGGGGACGGACGTCTCCTTCTAGAAGCGTCTCTAGTAGAGCTACTCGGGACGGACGTCTCCTTCTAGAAGCTTCTCTCTAGTACTCAGGGACGGACGTCTCCTTCTAGAAGCGTCTCTAGTACTCGGACGGACGTCCTCCTTGCTAGAAAGCTCCTGAAGCGGTACTTCTCTAGTTACTCGGGACGGACGTCTCCTTCTAGAAGCGTCTCTAGTACTCACGGGACGGACGTCTCCCTTCTAGAAGCGTCTCTAGTACTCGGGACGGACGTCTCCTTCTAGAAGCTTCGTCTCTAGTACATCGGGACGGACGTCTCCTTCTAGAAGCGTCTCTAGTACTGCTACGGGACGGACGTCTCCTTCTAGAAGCTTCTCCTAGTACTTCTCGGGACGGACGTCTCCTTCTAGAAAGCGTCTCTAGAAGTACTACTCGGGACGGACGTCCCTCCTTCTAGAAGCTTCTCTAGTACTCCGGTGAAGACGGACGTCTCCTTCTAGAAAGCGTCTCTCTAGTACTCGGAACGACGGACGACGTCTCTCTTCTAGAAGCGTCTCTAGTACTCGGCGACGGACGTCTCCTTCTAGTAGCTTCTCTAGTACTCCGGGACGGACGTCTCCTTCTAGAAGCTTCTCTAGTACACGGGACGGACGAACACTACTTCTCTAACGGGACGGACGTCTCCTTCTAGAAGCGTTCTCTAGTTAAGTACTCAACGGGACGGACGTCTCCTTCTAGAAGCTTCTCTAGTACTCGGACGGAACGGGACCGTCTCCTTCTCCTAGTAGAAGCTTCTCTAGTACTCGGGACGGACGTCTCCTCTAGAAGCTTCTCTAGTACTCGGGACGGACGTCTCCTTCTAGAAGCTTCTCTAGTAACTCGGGACGGACGTCTCCTTCTAGAAGCTTCTCTAGTACTCGGGACGACTCTCCTTCTAGAAGCGTTTCTCTAGTACTACCGGGACGGACGTCTCCTTCTAGAAGGCTTCTCTAGTACACTCTCGGGAGACGGACGTCTCCTTCTAGAAGCTTCTCTAGTACTCGGGACGGACGTCGTCCTTCTAGAAGCTTCTCTAGTACTCGGGGACGGACGTCTCCTTCTAGAAGCTTCTCTAGTACTCGGGACGGACGTCTCCTTCTAGAAAGCGTCTCTAGTACTCGGGACGGACGTCTCCTTCGGGAAAGCGTCTCTAGTACTCTCGGGACGGACGTCTCCTTCTAGAAAGCTTTCTCTAGTACTCGGGACGGACGTCTCCTTCTAGAACTTCTCTAGTACTCGGGACGGACGTCTCCTTCTAGAAGCTTCTCTAGTACTCGGTGACGGACGTCTCCTTCTAGAAGCGTCTCTAGTACTCGGGGACGGACGTCTCTCCCTTCTAGAAGCTTCTCTAGTACTCGGGACGGACGTCTCCTTCTAGAAGCGTCTCTAGTACTCGGGACGGACGTCTCCTTCTAGAAGCGTCTCTAGTACTCGGGACGGACGTCTCCTTCTAGAAGCTTTCTCTAGTACTCGGGACGGACGTCTCCTTCTAGAAGCGTCTCTAGTACTCTGGCGGGACGGACGTCTCCTTCTAGAAGCTTCTCTCTAGTACTCGGGACGGACGTCTCCTTCTAGAAGCTTCTCTAGTACTCGGGACGGACGTCTCCTTCTAGAAAGCTTCTCTAGTACTCCGGACGGACGTCTCCTTCTAGAAGCTAGTCTCTAGTACTCGGGACGGACGTCTCCTTCTAGAAGCGTTCTCTAGTACTCGGGACGGACGTCTCCTTCTAGAAGCTTCTCTAGTACTCGGGACGGACGTCTCCTTCTAGAAGCTTCTCTAGTACTCGGGACCGACGTCTCCTTCTAGAAGCTTCTCTAGTACTCGGGACGGACGTCTCCTTCTAGAAGCGTCTCTAGTACTCGGGACCGACGTCTCCTTCTAGAAGCTTCTCTAGTACTCGGGACGGACGTCTCCTTCTAGAAGCTTCTCTAGTACCCGGGACCGACGTCTCCTCCTCTCTAGAAGGCTTCTCTAGTACTCTCGGGACGGACGTCTCCTTCTAGAAGCTTCTCTAGTACTCGGGACGGACGTCTCCTTCTAGAAGCGTCTCTAGTGAACTCCGGGACGGACGTCTCCTTCTAGAAGCTTCTCTAGTACTCCCTCGGACGGACGTCTCCTTCTAGAAAGCTTCTCTAGTACTCTCGGGATGGACGTCTCCTTCTAGAAGCTTCTCTAGTACTCGGGACGGACGTCTCCTTCTAGAAGCTTCTCTAGTACTCGGGAACTAGACGTCTCCTTCTAGAAGCGTCTCTAGTACTCGGGACGGACGTCTCCTTCTAGAAGCTTCTCTAGTACTCGGACGGACGTCTCCTCTCTAGAAACGTCTCTAGTACTCGGGACGGACGTCTCCTTCTAGAAGCTTCTCTAGTACTCGGGACGGACGTCTCCTTCTAGAAGCGTCTCTAGTACTCCGGGACGGACGTCTCCTTCTAGAAGCGCCTCTAGTACTCGGGACGGACGTCTCCTTCTAGAAGCGTCTCTCGGGACCCGGAGACGTCTCCATCTAGAAGCGATCTCTCATCAGAATCCTCATCACGCAGTGTGAAGAGCTCTTTAGATGAAGAACGCAGCTACATGACATTCCCTCTGGCCGCCTCCATCATCATTCACCAGAAACAACGAGACATTAATCGCCTCACTGCATCCGGAAACCCTGCCTGAGAGACAGCGAGCAGACCTCCGGGAAGCCACTCCCCATGCCGCAGAGTCGTAGACCAGAGAGGGCCCACTCCACCCAGAATCCTACAACCAGAGAGGGCCCTCCGATCCTCAAAAAACGACCGCCCAGACAGTCTCCTACACCAGAGAGGGCCACTACTCGAGAGGGCCCAGATCTCGCCTAGACACCAGAGAGGGCCACTCCGCCCAGACCCTCGAACACCAGAAGGGCCACTCCGCCCGAGCGTAGACCAGAGAGCGCCACTCCGCCCAGATCCGCCTAGTACTCCAGAGAGGGCCCAGTCCACCCTAGATCCGACACCAGTAGAGGGCCCACTCACCCGCCCAGAGCGTAGACCAGAGAGCGCCACTCTACGCCCAGGAGCGAGACCAGAGAGGGCCACTCCGCCCAGATCCTAGACCAGAGAGGGCCACTCTTGTACTCCCCAGAACGACCTAGACCAGAGAGGCCACTCCGCCCAGGACCGCAGACCAGAGAGCGCCACTGCCTTTCCAGGAAGCAGTCCAAGTACTCGCCTCCGCCCAGATCCGCTTTAGACCAGAGAGGGCCACTCCGCCCAGAGCGTAAGACAGAGAGGGCCACTCCCCCAGAAAGCGTCTCTAGACCAGAGAGGGCCACTCCGCCCAGAGCGCTAGACCAGAGAGGGCCACTCCGCCCAGAGCGCAGACTTCAGAGACCACTCCGCCCAGTACCGCAGACCAGAGAGGGGCGTCTCCCCCAGACCGCAGACCAGAGAGGGCCACTCTCCTTAGCCCTAGAGGGCCGCTACACCCAGACTCTAGAGAGAGGGCCACTCCGCCCAGAGCCGCAGACCAGAGAGGGCCACTCCGCCCAGACCGCAGACCAGAGAGGGCCCACTAGACCCAGCTTCTCTAGTACTCGAGACCAGAGAGGCCACTCCGCCCACATCCGCCCAGTCAGACCAGAGAGGGCCACGCCCGCCCAGACGTCGCAGACCAGAGAGGGCCACTCCGCCCAGACCGCAGACCAGAGAGGGCCACTCCGCCCAGACCGCAGACCAGAGAGGGCCACTCCGCCCAGACCGCAGACCAGAGAGGGCCACTCCGCCCAGACCGCTAGCAGAGAGGGCCACTCCGCCCAGACCGCAGACCAGAGAGGGCCACTCCGCCCAGATCGTACAGACCAGAGAGGGCCACTACACCCAGAGCTTAGACCATAGAGGGCCACTCCGCCCACCAGAGCGTAGACCAGATCCTACATACCAGAGAGGGCCACTCCACCCAGAGCGTAGACCAGAGAGGGCCACTACACCCAGATCGTAGACCAGAGAGGGCCACTCCGCCCAGAGCGTAGACCAGAGAGGGCCACTCCGCCCAGACCGCAGAACAAGAGAGGGCCACTCCGCCCAGACCGCAGACCAGAGAGGGCCCCTCCGCCCAGACCACAGACCAGAGAGGGCCACTCCGCCCAGATCGCAGACCAGAGAGGGCCACTCTCCGCCCAGATCCTACACCAGAGAGGGCCACTCTGCCCAGATCCTACAACAGAGAGGGCCCCTCCGCCCAGATCCTACACCAGAGAGGGCCCCTCCGCCCAGATCCTACACCAGAGAGGGCCCCCTCCGCCCAGATCCTACACCAGAGAGGGCCACTCCGCCCAGATCCTACACCAGAGAGGGCCACTACTGCCCAGATCTTAGACCAGAGGGCCCCTCCGCCCAGATCCTACACCAGAGAGGGCCCCTCCGCCCAGATCCTACACCAGAGAGGGCCACTCTGCCCAGATCCTACACCAGAGAGGGCCACCTTCCGCCCAGATCCTACACCAGAGAGGGCCACTCCGCCCAGATCGTAGACCAGAGAGGGCCACTCCACCCAGATCATAGACCAGAGAGGGCCACTCCGCCCAGAGCTTAGACCAGAGAGGGCCACTCCGCCCAGATCCTACACCAGAGAGGGCCACTCTGCCCAGATCCTACACCAGAGAGGGCCACTCCGCCCAGATCCTGCACCAGAGAGGGCCCCTCCGCCCAGATCCTACACCAGAGAGGGCCCCTCCCGCCCAGATCCTACACCAGAGAGGGCCCCTCCGCCCAGATCCTACACCAGAGAGGGCCCCCTCCGCCCAGATCCTACACCAGAGAGGGCCCCTCCGCCCAGATCCTACACCAGAGAGGGCCACTCCGCCCAGATCCTACACCAGAGAGGGCCACTCCGCCCAGATCTTAGACCAGAGGGCCCCTCCGCCCAGATCCTACACCAGAGAGGGCCCCTCCGCCCAGATCCTACACCAGAGAGGGCCCACTCCGCCCAGATCCTACACCAGAGAGGGCCCCTCCGCCCAGATCCTACACCAGAGAGGGCCCCTCCGCCCAGATCCTACACCAGAGAGGGCCACTCCGCCCAGATCCTACACCAGAGGGGCCACTACACCCAGAGCTTAGACCAGAGGGCCCCTCCGCCCAGATCCTACACAGAGAGGGCCCCTCCGCCCAGATCCTACACCAGAGAGGGCCACTCTGCCCAGATCCTACACCAGAGAGAGGGCCACTCCGCCCAGATCCTACACCCAGATCCTCCGCCAGATCCTACACAGAGAGGGCCACTCCGCCCAGAGCGTAGACCAGAGAGGGCCACTCCACCCAGATCTTAGACCAGAGAGGGCCACTCCGCCCAGATCCTACATAGACCAGAGAGGGCCACTCCGCCCAGATCCTACACCAGAGAGGGCCACTCTGCCCAGATCCTACACCAGAGAGGGCCACTCTGCCCAGATCCTACACCAGAGAGGGCCACTCCGCCCAGATCCTACACCAGAGAGGGCCACTCCGCCCAGATCCTACACCAGAGAGGGCCACTCGCCCAGATCCTACACCAGAGAGGGCCACTCTGCCCAGATCCTACACCAGAGAGGGCCACTCTGCCCAGATCCTACACCAGAGAGGGCCACTCTGCCCAGATCCTACACCAGAGAGGGCCACTCTGCCCAGATCCTACACCAGAGAGGGCCACTCTGCCCAGATCCTACACCAGAGAGGGCCACTCTGCCCAGATCCTACACCAGAGAGGGCCACTACTGCCCAGATCCTACACCAGAGAGGGCCACTCTGCCCAGATCCTACACCAGAGAGGGCCCACTCCGCCCAGATCCTACACCAGAGAGGGCCACTACACCCAGAGCCTAGACCAGAGAGGGCCACTCTGCCCAGATCCTAGACCAGAGAGGGCCACTCCGCCCAGATCCTACACCAGAGAGGGCCCTTCCGCCCAGATCCTACAACAGAGAGGGCCCTCCGCCCAGATCCTACACCAGAGAGGGCCCTTCCGCCCAGATCCTACACAGAGAGGGCCACTCCGCCAGATCCTACACCAGAGAGGGCCACTCCGCCCAGATCCTACACCAGAGAGGGCCACTCCGCCCAGATCCTACACCAGAGAGGGCCACTCCGCCCAGATCCTACACCAGAGAGGGCCACTCCGCCCAGATCCTACACCAGAGAGGGCCACTACACCCAGAGCTTAGACCAGAGAGGGCCACTCCGCCCAGAGCTTAGACCAGAGAGGGCCACTCCGCCCAGAGCTTAGACCAGAGAGGGCCACTCCGCCCAGAGCTTAGACCAGAGAGGGCCACTCCGCCCAAAGCGTAGACCAGAGAGGGCCACTCCGCCCAGAGGTTAGACCAGAGAGGGGCCACTCCGCCCAGACCGCAGACCAGAGAGGGCCACTCCGCCCAGAGCGTAGACCAGAGAGGGCCACTCCGCCCAGAGGTTAGACCAGAGAGGGCCACTCCGCCCAGAGGTTAGACCAGAGAGGGCCACTCCGCCCAGAGGTTAGACCAGAGAGGGCCACTCCGCCCAGACCGCAGACCAGAGAGGGCCACTCCGCCCAGACCGCAGACCAGAGAGGGCCCACCGCCCAGACCCCAGAGAGGCCACCGCCCAGACCGCAGACCAGAGAGGGCCACTCCGCCCAGATCGTAGACCAGAGAGGGCCACTACACGCCCAGAGCTTAGACCATAGAGGGCCACTCCGCCCAGAGAGCGTAGACCATAGAGGGCCACTCCGCCCAGACCGCAGACCAGAGAGGGCCACTCCGCCCAGAGCTAGACCATAGAGGGCCACTCCGCCCAGAGCGTAGACCAGAGAGGGCCACTACACCCAGATCGTAGACCAGAGAGGGCCACTCTGCCCAGAGCGTAGACCAGAGAGGGCCACTCCGCCCAGATCATAGACCAGAGAGGGCCCACTCTGCCCAGATCCTACACCAGAGAGGGCCACTCCGCCCAGATCCTACACCAGAGAGGGCCCTTCCGCCCAGATCCTACAACAGAGAGGGCCACTCCGCCCAGATCCTACACCAGAGAGGGCCACTCCGCCCAGATCCTACACCAGAGAGGGCCCACTCCGCCCAGATCCTACACCAGAGAGGGCCACTCCGCCCAGATCCTACACCAGAGAGGGCCACTCCGCCCAGATCCTACACAGAGAGGGCCACTCCGCCCAGAGCTTAGACCAGAGGGCCACTCCGCCCAGAGCTTAGACCAGAGGGCCACTCCGCCCAGAGCTTAGACCAGAGAGGGCCACTCCGCCCAGAGCTTAGACCATAGAGGGCCACTCCGCCCGGAGCGTAGACCAGAGAGGGCCACTCCGCCCAAAGCGTAGACCAGAGAGGACCACTCCGCCCAGAGGTTAGACCAGAGAGGGCCACTCCGCCCAGACCGCAGACCAGAGAGGGCTACTCCGCCCAGAGCGTAGACCAGAGAGGGCCACTCCGCCCAGAGGTTAGACCAGAGAGGGCCACTCCGCCCAGAGGTTAGACCAGAGAGGGCCACTCCGCCTATGCCGCAGACCAGAGAGGGCCACTCCGCCCAGACCGCAGACCAGAGAGGGCCACTCCGCCCAGACCGCAGACCAGAGAGGGCCACTTCGCCCAGACCGCAGACCAGAGAGGGCCACTCCGCCCCAGATCGTAGACCAGAGAGGGCCACTACACCCAGAGCTTAGACCATAGAGGGCCACTCCGCCCAGAGCGTAGACCATAGAGGGCCACTCCGCCCAGACCGCAGACCAGAGAGGGCCACTCCGCCCAGAGCGTAGACCATAGAGGGCCACTCCGCCCAGAGCGTAGACCAGAGAGGGCCACTACACCCAGATCGTAGACCAGAGAGGGCCACTCCGCCCAGATCATAGACCAGAGAGGGCCACTCTGCCCAGATCCTACACCAGAGAGGGCCACTCTGCCCAGATCCTACACCAGAGAGGGCCACTCCGCCCAGATCCTACACCAGAGAGGGCCACTCTGCCCAGATCCTACTCCAGAGAGGGCCACTACACCCAGAGCATAGACCAGAGAGGGCCACTGTGCCAGATCCTATACCAAGGGCATATCTCTTCCCATTATGAGGGGTTCCCACCATCCCTGTGCTGAATTCCCAGGTCTGTACACCTGCTGTGCCCATTATGAGGGGTTCCCACCATCCCTCTACCGAGTTCCCGGGTCTGTACCCTCACTGTGTTTATTATGAGGGATTCCCACCATCCTTGTGCCGAGTCCCAGGTCTGTACACCCGCTGTGCCCATTATGAGGGGTTCCCACCATCCCTGTGCTGAGTTCAATATAAAGAGGACCTGTCAAGCAGTCACTCTGGAGCAGTCTGTTCTATGACCAATCAGAGAAGAGTTCTCCTGGCGGGGTGAGGACACAGGGAGGTGCTAAGTCCTGATTCCTCCCCCGAGGTCCCAGTAATGGGGATTAAAAAACCAGAACCATGACAGTGCGGGGTGGGAGGAGCCCACTCTCAGATGACATCACAGAGGGCGGCACTGAGGGGGTTAATATGACATCAGATGGTCCATTCTCAGTGGTGAGGTCATCTGTATGGCAGGGGAGGGGTTAATGGTGAGCTCCGCCCTCTCAGGGGATGTATATATAACACGTCTGTATGGCAGGGGAGGGGTTAATGGTGAGCTCCGCCCTCTCAGGGGATGTATATATAACACGTCTGTATGGCAGGGGAGGGGTTAATGGTGAGCTCCGCCCTTTCAGCGGTTAATGTATGTATATACCACGTCTGTATGGCAGGGGAGGGGTTAATGGTGAGCTCCGCCCTCTCAGGGGATGTATATATAACACATCTGTATCCCATCTGTGCGCTCAGCATCCCCCCTCCCCCACCTTCTACATGATCCCACCATCATCCTAATCCGCAGAGCATTACCCCATCATCCTAATCCGCAGAGCATTACCCCATCACCCTAATCCGCAGAGCGCCCCCCCATCATCCTAATCCGCAGAGCATTCCCCCCATCATCCTAATCCGCAGAGCATCCCCCCCATCATCCTAATCCGCAGAGCACCCCCCCATCATCCTAATCCCAGAGCATTACCCCATCATCCTAATCCGCAGAGCACCCCCCCATCATCCTAATCCGCAGAGCATTACCCCATCATCCTAATCCGCAGAGCACCCCCCCATCATCCTAATCCGCAGAGCATTACCCCATCATCCTAATCCGCAGAGCATTACCCCCCATCATCCTAATCCGCAGAGCGCCCCCCATCATCCTAATCCGCAGAGCACCCCCATCATCCTAATCCGCAGAGCACCCCCCATCATCCTAATCCGCAGAGCACCCCCCCATCATCCTAATCCGCAGAGCATTACCCCATCATCCTAATCCGCAGAGCGCCCCCCATCATCCTAATCCGCAGAGCACCCCCATCATCCTAATCCGCAGAGCACCCCCCATCATCCTAATCCGCAGAGCACCCCCCCATCATCCTAATCCGCAGAGCATTACCCCATCATCCTAATCCACAGAGCATTACCCCATCATCCTAATCCGCAGAGCATTACCCCATCATCCTAATCCGCAGAGCATTACCCCATCATCCTAATCCGCAGAGCACCCCCCATCATCCTAATCCGCAGAGCACCCCCCATCATCCTAATCCGCAGTGTCCGCACTCTGCCTTGTACATGGACTCGGTATAGGTTGGTGATATAGGAGGACAATGACTCCTCTCACATCCTCAGACACAACAATCTGCAACAATGTCACAACTGTCTGCCAAATTCCTCCCCCCCCCCCCCCCCCCCCCCCCCCCCCGAGATGACCACACACCCCCCCCCCTCCCCCACCCTGAGAAACAGGTATTCTATGGCCAGACCCCCCCCACCCATGGGAACCAACTGTTCACCTGATTCCATGGTCTGACCCCCCCCCCCCCCCCCCCACACACACACACAGTACAATCCTCCTGCCGGGGGCTGTGGATTCTGAGACGGCGGATGTGTGTCCAATGTTCTGTCCACAGACAACCCCACCCCCCCCCCCCCCCCCCACACACACACACAGTACAATCCTCCTGCCGGGGGCTGTGGATTCTGAGACGGCGGATGTGTGTCCAATGTTCTGTCCACAGACAACCCCCCCCCCCACACACACACACATAGTACGATCCTCCTGCCGGGGGCTGTGGATTCTGAGACGGCGGATGTGCGTCCAATGTTCTGTCCACAGACAACCCCCCCCCCCCCACACACACACACACAGTACAATCCTCCTGCCGGGGGCTGTGGATTCTGAGACGGCGGATGTATGCGTCCAATGTTCTGTCCACAGACAACCCCCCCCCCCCCCCACCCCCCCCCCCCCCCACACACACACACAGTACAATCCTCCTGCCGGGGGCTGTGGATTCTGAGACGGCGGATGTGTGTCCAATGTTCTGTCCACAGACAACCCCCCCCCCCACACACACACAGTACAATCCTCCTGCCGGGGGCTGTGGATTCTGAGATGGCGGATGTGCGTCCAATGTTCTGTCCACAGACAACCCCCCCCCCCCCACACACACACACACACACAGTACAATCCTCCTGCCGGGGGCTGTGGATTCTGAGACGGCGGATGTGCGTCCAATGTTCTGTCCACAGGTGTACAATCCCCCACACACCACATAGTACGATCCTCTGCTGCCGGGGGCTGTGGATTCTGAGACGGCGGATGTGCGTCCAATGTTCTGTCCACAGACAACCCCCCCCCCCCCACACACACACAGTACAATCCTCCTGCCGGGGGCTGTGGATTCTGAGATGGCAGATGTGTGTCCAATGTTCTGTCCACAGACACCCCCCCCCCCCCCACACACACATAGTACGATCCTCCTGCCGGGGGCTGTGGATTCTGAGATGGCGGATGTGTGTCCAATGTTCTGTCCACAGGCGTACAATCCCCACACACACACATAGTACGATCCTCCTGCCGGGGGCTGTGGATTCTGAGACGGCGGATGTGTGTCCAATGTTCTGTCCACAGACAACCCCCCCCCCACACCAGTACGATCCTCCTGCCCCCCCCCCCCCCCCCCCCCCCCCCCCACACACACACAGTACAATCCTCCTGCCGGGGGCTGTGGATTCTGAGATGGCGGATGTGCGTCCAATGTTCTGTCCACAGACAACCCCCCCCCCCACACACACACACACACAGTACGATCCTCCTGCCGGGGGCTGTGGATTCTGAGATGGCGGATGTGCGTCCAATGTTCTGTCCACAGACAACTCCCCCCCCACCCCACCCCACACACAGTACGATCCTCCTGCCGGGGGCTGTGGATTCTGAGATGGCGGATGTGCGTCCAATGTTCTGTCCACAGGCGTACAATCCCCCACACACACATAGTACGATCCTCCTGCCGGGGGCTGTGGATTCTGAGACGGCGGAATGTGCATCCAATGTCCTGTCCACAGACAACCCCCCCCCCCCCCCCACACACACACACAGTACAATCCTCCTGCCGGGGGCTGTGGATTCTGAGACGGCGGATGTGTGTCCAATGTTCTGTCCACAGACAACCCCCCCCCCCCCCCACACACACACACACATAGTACAATCCTCCTGCCGGGGGCTGTGGATTCTGAGACGGCGGATGTGCGTCCAATGTTCTGTCCACAGACATCCCCCCCCCCCCCACACACACACATAGTACAATCCTCCTGCCGGGGGCTGTGGATTCTGAGACGGCGGATGTGCGTCCAATGTTCTGTCCACAGACAACCCCCCCCCCACACACACACACACATAGTACAATCCTCCTGCCGGGGGCTGTGGATTCTGAGATGGCAGATGTGTGTCCAATGTTCTGTCCACAGACAACCCCCCCCCCCACACACACACAGTACAATCCTCCTGCCGGGGGCTGTGGATTCTGAGACGGCGGATGTATGTCCAATGTTCTGTCCACAGACCCAAACCCCCCCCCCCACACACACACACAGTACAATCCTCCTGCCGGGGGCTGTGGATTCTGAGATGGCGGATGTGTGTCCAATGTTCTGTCCACAGACAACCCCCCCCCCCCCCCACACACACACACACTGTACAATCCTCCTGCCGGGGGCTGTGGATTCTGAGATGGCGGATGTGCGTCCAATGTTCTGTCCACAGGCGTACCCCCCCCCCCCCCACACACACATAGTACGATCCTCCTGCCGGGGGCTGTGGATTCTGAGACGGCGGATGTGCATCCAATGTCCTGTCCACAGACAACCCCCCCCCCCCCCCCCCCCCCCACCCCCACACACACAGTACAATCCTCCTGCCGGGGGCTGTGGATTCTGAGATGGCAGATGTGTGTCCAATGTTCTGTCCACAGACAACCCCCCCCCCCACCCCACCCCACACACAGTACGATCCTCCTGCCAGGGGCTGTGGATTCTGAGATGGCGGATGTGCGTCCAATGTTCTGTCCACAGGCGTACAATTCCGTGTTCCAAGAGGACCGGTCACCTATATAATTCAACCCAACAAGGTGTCATAAAACCAGCTTCGGGGGGGCGCTGTGTCCTTCCCGGATCTGGGGGCTCATTCACATCACCTGACCTGGTACTTCCAGCGCTGCGCTGGGGCCACAGATACAATCACTGACGTGGCGCAGATTTGTGCGGTGGGTTCTAACGCCTCAAAGTGCTCCACAATACGATACCTACAGTTGGGAGGAACCCCTTCACCACGCATGACGGAGCACATGAGCCTCACAGGAAACCTGTACATAGAGCAACCTTCAGAGTCTGGATTCCCCTTCACTTCCCATCTTGGGGACACAACAGGAAGTGAGAGAAAATCTGAGAGCGGCGTCACCTCTACCATAAGAGGGGGGGGAACCTTCCCCAGGGGGGCACAGACCTCCCAACGGGGGCTCCTCACCCCTCCACCCAAAATATAGATATATATATATATATACACGGCTCCACCAATGAGAGGAAGACTCTGAGAACCCATCAGATCCCAATGGGGAGGAATCTCCTGCTGGATCTCTATACTGACATGGACGGGGGATGGGTGAGGAACGTAAGGACGCCCCATGATTGGATGGAAATGATCGACCTACAGAGGACTGAATTCACAGACACCCCGAAAATCAGAGTTAAGAAATGATGCAGCAGGCGAGTCCATGTGGTGAAATGTCATTGCAGCAACTCAGAATGGCCCTCAGTAGTCTGTGTGGCCCCCACGTGCTTGTATGCATGCCTGACAATGTCGGGGGGGGTCCTAATGAGACCACGGATGGTGTCCTGGGGATTCCCTCCCAGATCTGGACCCATCACTGAGCTCCTGGACAGTCTGAGGTGCAACCTGGAGGCGTCGGATGGACCGAAACATGACATCCCAGAGGGGTTCTATTGGATTTAGGTCAGGGGAGCATGGGGGCCATTCAATGGTATCAATTCCTTCATCCTCCAGGAACTGCCTGCATACTCTCCCCACATGAGGCCGGGCATTGTCATGTACCAGGAGGAACCCAGGACCCACCGCACCAGGAGGAACCCAGGACCAGGAGGAACCCAGGACCCCCTGCACCAGCGTAGGGTCTGACAATGGGTCCATGGATTTCATCCCCATACCTAATGGCAGTCAGGGTGTCATTGTCTAGCCTGTAGAGGTCTGTGTGTCCCTCCATGGATATGCTCCCCAGTCCAGGGGCGGACTGACAACTCATGGGGCCCCTGGGCAATAGGGGATCATGGGGCCCCTGTGTCCTCACCCACACAAACCACACCCAAAAAAGCCTATGAAAGGTACCAGAGGCATCTAATGGGGGCCCCCTACTGACCCCGGTCCCTCGGACGGACAAGTTCCCAAATGGTCAGTCCACCCCTGCCCCAGACCACCACCACAGTCATGCTGAACCATGTTACAGGCAGCAGAACATTGTCCACGGCTTCTCCAGACCCTTTCACGTCCAGGGGCGGACTGACCATTTGGGCACTCGGGCACTGCCCAAGGGCCCAGGATCAGTAGGGGGCCTCATGAGATGCCCCTGGTACCTTTTCATAGGCTTTTTTGGGTGTGGTTTGAGTGTGGGTGAGGACACAGGGGCCCCATGAGTTGTCAGTCCGCCCCTGTTCACGTCTGTCACATGTGCTCAGGGGGAACCTGCTCTCATCTGTGGAAAGCACAGGGTGCCAGTGGTGGACCTGCCAATTCTGGGGTTCAATGGCCAATGCCAATCCAGCTCTATGGTACTGGGCAGTGAGCATAGGGCCCCCTAGAGGACGTCGGGCCCTCAGGCCACCCTCATGAAGTCTGTTTCTGATTGTTTGGTCAGAGACATTCACACCAGTGGCCTGCTGGAGGTCATTTTGTAGGACTCAGACTGCTGGGAGACACAGCAAACCTGGCAATGGTACGTATTGATGGGCCATCCTGGAGGAGTTGGACTGCCTGTGCAACCTCTGTAGGGTCCAGGTATGGCCTCATGACACCAGGAGTGACACCAACCCGAGCTAAATGCAAAACTACAGAAAAATGAGGAGGGAAACAATGTCAGTGGCCTCCGCCTGAATAACCCTTCCTGTTTTGGGGGTTGTCTTATTGTTGCCCATCTAGTTCCCCTGTTAATTTCATGAACACCAAAGCAACTGAAACAGATGAATAACACCCCCCCTGCGACTGCGACTCCCCTGACCAGACCCCCTGCGACTCCCCTGACCAGACCCCCTGCGACTCCCCTGACCAGACCCCCTGCGACTCCCCTGACCAGACCCCCTGCGACTCCCCTGACTCCCCTGACCAGACCCCCTGCGACTGCGACCCCTGACCAGACCCCCTGCGACTCCCCTGACCAGACCCCCTGCGACTTCCCTGACCAGACCCTCTGCGACTTCCCTGACCAGACCCTCTGCGACTTCCCTGACCAGATCCATATCCCAGGAGGTTCAGGGACTCGATGCTGGACTGATTACAAAGTCGTCCTTTCAGTTTTATGATCGAAAAAAAAATTACACACACACAGTATATGTCCCATCACCATCAATGAAAGACAAATTCCTATTATAAATAAATATTTATTGGTAGAGACTTCACCTCCAGTTATGACAATACAATGAGCTCAATGATCTCCCAGCCCCCCCGCAGAGATTACACAGAATGATAGAGAAGCAGAGGGACAGACGTGACAGATCAGTGTGATCCCCTTACATAGCGCAGTCTTCACCTCCACTGAACAAATCTCTGGTACAATGCTGCCATCTGCTGGAAGAATAATGCATGACAGATGACCATTATCTGCAGCACCAACACTGGGGGAAGCAAAGATGAGTTGTTTTTTTTTTTAAACCCAATTTAATCACTGAGAGGGGGAGGGGATAATGTACAGAGGGGGAGGGGATAATGTACAGAGGGGGAGGGGATAATGTACAGTGATGCTCCTTCCAGGGAGCACCAATCCCCAAATATCACCCAACACCCCCCCAGATACATCACAATGTGCCTCAGACAAGAGGAACCAATACAAAAATACTTCAATTGATAAAAAGACGAACCGAACCGATCCATGACATAACATGGACCAGGAGATGGATAGCTCCACCCTCATCTGCACAGCTCCGCCCTAAACCGCAGAGATCACAGCTCCATATAAAGGTCATCGTCCCCCCTCCTCCGCACCGTCCCCCGTCTGGCACCACAGCCTGAGGAGACAAATACCAATCGTTAATATACAACCACATATACCATAGTGCAGTACAAGACACTAAGCCAATCATATCGGAGGAGCTTACACTCTAATGTCCCTCCATGGTCACACACACTAGTAAAATTGCAGTATATAGCTCTGACACATACCACAGCGCTGTACACAACAGCCAATCATATCAGAGGAGCTCACAGTATGGTCATGCACTATTTACAGTATATCGCTGACATATACCGCAGTGTTGTACACAACCTTCTCACCTCCACGTTGGGATCCCTCATCCTCCTGGTCCTCATTGATGAACCAGCCATCTTCATCCATCATGTCTCTGGTCACCTCCTCCTTCCCGATGTACCCCATGAAGAGGTGACGTCCCCAAAGACTCCATCCTCCTGTAGGCAACATGCGGCTTCTGCACCCGGGGAGATCCTCAGAAGTCCTGTAGAGAGAACAAAGTCCATTATGATGTCCCACCACAGAGGAGATGAACAGAAGATCCAGGAGAAGGACATTATATTGTCTCTCCAGGGAGAAGAGGAATGACTGAAGGTTCAAGGTGGGTCCAAGAGAGGGGTGGAAAGTCTTCATATGAGAGGGACATTTAGTGGTGGTAGTGTCATGTGACAGAGGGTCCTGGAGGAGATGAATGACAGAAGGTCCAGGAGAGGTACACTATATTGCATCTCCAGGGAGAAGAGGAAGGGACAAGCTTCATATGATGGTGGGTCCAGGAGAGGGACATTATATTGTTTCTCAAGGGAGGAGATGGGTGGAACAATCTTCATACGAGTCTAGGAGAGGGACATTATATTGTCCCTCCAGGGAGAACACGAATGACAATGTTCATGGAGGGTCCAGGAGAGGGGTGGAAAGTCTTCATATGAGGGGGAACATTATATTGTGTCCCTCCAGGGAGAAGGGTGGAACAGTCTGTGATAGAGGGATCCTGGAGGATAGGAATGACAGAAGGTCCAGGGCAGTCTGCAGTAAGTGATCATCTTCTACCATAGCAGTGTTCTTATCTTCATCAGACGAGATTGCAGCTCCGTCACCTCTACTGTCCTATAGGTGGTTTCCATATTCGTAGCTCTGTCATCTCTACTGTCCTATAGGTGGTTTCCATATTCGCAGCTCTGTCATCTCTACTGTCCTATAGGTGGTTTCCATATTCGCAGCTTGGCCACCCCTACTGTCCTATAGGTGGTTTCCATATTACCAGCTCAGTCACCTCTACCATTTTATAGGCAATCTCCATACTCTGCAGCTCTCATCTATACTGTCCTACAGGTGGTCTCCATATTCTCCAACTGGGCCACCTCTACTGTCCTACAGGTGTTTTTTTTCATATTCTGCAGTTTGGCCACTCCAACCATTTCATAGATGGTCTCCATATACCCAGCTGGGCACTTCTACCATTCTACAAGTGGTCTCCGTGTTCTGCAGCTTGGCCACTTCTACTGTCCTATAAATTGTCTCCATAATCCCAGCTTGGCTACCTCTGCTGTCCTATAGGTGGTCCCCATTTTCTACAGCTGTCACCTCCAACATCGTTTAGGCGTTCTCCATACTCTGCAGCTTGGTCATCTCTACTGTCCTACAGGTGGTCTCCACATTCTTCAGTTGGGCCACCTCTACCGTCTTATAGGTGGTTTCCATATTCTGCAGCTTGGCCACTTCAACCATCCTATAGATGATCTCCATATACCCAGCTGGGCACTTCCACCATTCTACAGGTGGTCTTCGTATTCTGCAGCTTGGCCACCTCTACTGTCCTCTAGGTAATCTCAATTCTGCAGGTCAGTCACCTCTACTGTCTCCATATTCTGCAGCTTGACTATCATCCTATAGGTGGTCTCCATATTCAGCAGCACAGCCACCTCTGCCATTCTATAGGTGAATCCCCATATCCTGCAGCTCGGCCATCTCTACCATCTTATAGGTGGTCTCCATTATTCTGTTTGGTGTGACTCACCTTCCCGGCAGTGCCAGGCTGTGCACTCCGCTGGTCTCATTCATGCTGTACAGTTCCAGTAACTCCATCCCCAGACTCCTGTAGTACTCAGACATGTCCTGGGTGACTGGCTCGGTTCCCATACAGCAGTGCATGCAGCGGTCCAATCCCAGCGCCTGACGGGCAGGATGGAATATCAGATGTTCAGCGAGTGAGTACCCCCAAGGCTGAGGGCCCAGCCTGCAAAGAGGAGAAATCAGATGGAGGAGCCAACATCACAATATAAGTACCCAATACTTCATTTAGATGCCATCAGATCAAATGCCAGAATCCCGACATTGTACACTGACCTATGATGTGGCCAGGGACATTGGCATTACCATGTCTAAGAACCCCCTCTTGGCTCTCCTCCAGCCTGGATCCCCAACATACAAGCCAGTCACAAGTCATTATTAGCCTCCTAAAGACTTGACGCAGAGTCCCAGCTATCCCTTCCCCCGGAAACGCTCACCTTCTACTGGCCTGGAGACCCTTTCCTCTGGCCCAGCGGAGGATCATCTTCTGCAGAGGATTCACCTTTCTTGCCGCCAACATCCACTTCCTCCTCACCTTCTCCCAGAACGAGGGGAACCCCAGGAAATAGGTGGGGCGCACAGCTTTCAGAATTGATAGAAGGGACCCCTGTGGACACAACAGTTTGAGCGGAGTGCTGCCATAATTTTTCAAGATCTGAATCTGCCATGACGGGGGTCACATTCTATAAACATCACAACAGTTGTAAAGGAGTGGAGGCCTCCTTTACACTGCGCTCCTCGTGGGCAGTCTTGACCATGCAAATGGCAAGTTTGGAAAGGCAGGGGGGTGGGGGCGCTCCTTTCTCCAACCATTAAGGTCTTCAGGAACCATCCCTTTCATAGACCAGTAGGTCCAGCCAAGCTTTCCTTTCCCCAGCCTCCGTATGTGACCCCCCACCTCTCTTCTGCAGCTCCTGTATATGGACCTTCCCCTTTCACCAGCCTCTCGCCGTGGGGACCCTCCTTTCTCCACCCCCCCTTTTCCCAGCTCCTGTATATGGACCTTCCCCTTTCATCAGCCTCTCACCGTGGAGACCCTCCTTTCTCCACCCCCCTTCCCCAGCTCCTTTATATTGGGACCGCCCCATCTCCTATATGTGGGGTCCCCCCCTTTTCCCCCATCCTCTGAGGGGGATGCCCCCTTTCCCGAGCCTCTCACTGTGGGGCCCTCCTTTCTCCACCCCCTCTTCCCCAGCTGTTGTATATGGGGAGCCCTCTTTCCCAGCCTCTACATGGGGACTCTCCTTTCTCCAGCCTCTACATGGGGACATCCTTTCCCCAGCTCCTGTATATTGCGAGCCCCCCCACCCATCTCCTGTATGTGGGATCCCCCCTTTTTTCCCCATCCTGAGGGGATGCCCCTTTTCCCCAGTTCCTGTATGAGGAGCCCCCTTTCCCCAGGCTCTGTGAGGACCCCCCCTTAGATCCGGTAGATGAGGACCCTCCTTTCCCCAGCCTCTATGTGCAGACATCATCCATATGTGTGCCCCCCCTCTTTCCCAGTTGGCATAGTAGAGACCCCACAATCCGGGATCCAATCTCTCAGTAAAGCCCTCATTGGTCATTACCTTTGGATCTTTGGCGCTGGTGAAGTAAGTCCGGCCCCCACAACAGAGAGGCAGCCACAGGTCAAACATTTGGACAGTCATGTGACTTAGGGGCAAATAACTGACCACGTGCTCCTCTGACCCCAGACTCAGCGACTTCGCCATCGCCTGACACGTCCAGGTCACCTGCGGAGAGAAGATAGTCCAGGGTGAGGATGGAAGGACCACAAATCCCCTCCTGTGTCACCATGGAAATATTCCACATGGGATTTTCCTGAAGAACCCTCCCGGGAGAGAGGAGGAGAAAGGTATTCTGGGTAAATGCTATGATATGGATTGTCTGAAGGTGAATGCTCTGCCCACTAGGAGCCGAGAGTCCCGCCTCTCTATGGTGTTCAGCTTCTACAGACCATGTGAGGCTTTATATGCCCCCGCTGTGGGTGGGGCATTCATTTTAATGCCACAATGTGACAGCCCCCTTTACCCAGAATCCTCCTTGCAGACATTTCCCTCCCTACTGGACATCATTACCATCCCGAATCCACCATATTGTGTCCCCTGCAAGATCCAGGACGGTGACCCCTCTTAATCTTCAATATCATTGAAAGCCCCCAATGTGCTGATCCAGGGTAGCCAATGACAGCGCGGTGAGGACTTCATTCTTATGGCCATGTGCTGGAGTGGCCGGGCGACTCTTCTGGGAAATTCCTGACATCAGCAGGGCGGATGGTCATGTTCAACGGTTCAGAATTATCGAAGATTTATTCTATAGATCTCGTCTCCAACTGTACCCCCCCGACCATCGTATCAAGGGATCACTGTATCCCCCCCCCCAATCATCGTATCAAGATATCACTGTATTCCCCCCCCCCATCGTATCAAGGGATCACTGTATCCCCCCCAACCATCGTATCAAGGGATCACTGTATCCCCCCCAACCATCGTATCAAGGGATCACTGTATCCCCCCCCCAATCATCGTATCAAGATATCACTGTATCCTGTTATCCCCCCCCCCCCCCAATCATCGTATCAAGGATATCACTGTATTCCCCCCCCCCAATCATCGTATCAAGATATCACTGTATTCCCCCCCCCCCAATCATCGTATCAAGGGATCACAGTATCCCCCCCAATCCATCGTATCAAGGGATCACTGTATCCCCCCAATCATCGTATAATGGGATCACTGTATCATCCCCCCCAATCATCGTATCAAGGGATCACTGTATCCCCCCCCCCCCAATCATCGTATCAAGGGATCACTGTATCCCCCCCCCCCCAATCATCGTATCAAGGGATCACTGTATTTCACCCCCCCCCCCCCCCCAATCATCGTATCAAGGGATCACTGTATCACCCCCCCCCCAATCATCGTATCAAGGGATCACTGTATCCCCCCCCCCAATCATCATATCAAGGGATCACTGTATCCCCCCCCCCAATCATCATCGTATCAAGGGATCACTGTATTCCCCCCCCCCCCAATCATCGTATCAAGGGATCACTGTATCACCCCCCCCCAATCATCGTATCAAGGGATCACTGTATCCCCCCCCCCAATCATCGTATCAAGGGATCACTGTATCACCCCCCCCCAATCATCGTATCAAGGGATCACTGTATCCCCCCCCAATCATCGTATCAAGGGATCACTGTATCCCCCCCCCAATCATCGTATCAAGGGATCACTGTATCACCCCCCCCCAATCATCGTATCAAGGGATCACTGTATCCCCCCCCCAATCATCGTATCAAGGGATCACTGTATACCCCCCCAATCATCGTATCAAGGGATCACTGTATCCCCCCCCCAATCATCGTATCAAGGGATCACTGTATCCCCCCCCCAATCATCGTATCAAGGGATCACTGTATCCCCCCCCCAATCATCGTATCAAGGGATCACTGTATCCCCCCCCAATCATCGTATCAAGGGATCACTGTATCCCCCAATCATCGTATCAAGGGATCACTGTATCCCCCCCCAATCATCGTATCAAGGGATCACTGTATCCCCCCCCCCCCAATCATCGTATCAAGGGATCACTGTATTCCCCCCCCCAATCATGTATCAAGGGATCACTGTATTCCCCCCCCCCCAATCATCGTATCAAGGGATCACTGTATCCCCCCCCAATCATCGTATCAAGGGATCACAAGGGATCACTGTATCCCCCCAATCATCGTATCAAGGGATCACTGTATCCCCCCAATCATCGTATCACGGGATCACTGTATCCCCCCCCCCCCAATCATCGTATCAAGGGATCACTGTATCCCCCCCCCAATCATCACGTATTAAGAGATCACTGTATCCCCCCAATCATCGTATCAAGGGATCACTGTATCCCCAATCATCGTATCAAGGGATCACTGTATCCCCCCAAATCATCGAGAAACTCAAGGGATCACTGCCCCCCAATCATCGTATCAAGGGATCACTGTATCCCCCCAATCATCGTATCAAGGGATCACTGTATCCCCCCCCACGCCAATCATCTGGGGGGTATCATTGGGATCACTAGCCTCCAAATCATATCACTGTATCCGAGATCATCGTATTCATTTCATTAGTAAATCATGAATGGTATCAGGGAATCACTGTATCCCCCCCAATCATCGTATCACGGGATCACTGTATCCCCCCCCAATCATCGTATGCAGAGGGTGGTCACCTAGCCCCCCAATCACATCACTGTCCAATCCCCGCAGCCACGCCCCCCATATCATTAGTAAATCATTGTATTATGGTGTCACTGTATCTTTGTGGTGTCACTGTATCATCACGACTACATTGTATCAGAACTTCAGAGAGAAACTCATTCATCAACCTGCCTCCCAAATAAAAAGTCACCCTGGGGAAAATCTGCCCTCGCGCAGACACGGGGCCGGCGTCTGGGGGGGGGGGGGGGGGCCCAGAGCCTCATGCAGACACGGGGCCGGCGTCTGGGGGGGCTGGAGATCATTGGTGAGAGGACTTTCGGAAACCCAAATATGAACTTTGGAAATCTTTCCTCGTAAAGGTCTTTGTGTAAATTTTAAATGAATGGAAATGAGAGAATTCCCTGTAAATGCCGCCCGTGTCTGATCTCCAACAGGGTGACCACCCGCTCCAGTACTGCAGAGGCCACGGTGGTCACCTTCCACTGAACTACAGCCAGCTGTGCTTTTGTCCAATCCCCTGCAGCCAACGCCCCCCCTGCTGGATGATTGACAGAATTCTTGTAACACGTCATTGCTGATGGACGGCTTGGCCCTGCTACAGGAAGGGATTACACTGGATCTCCTGGCAGGATCAACTGAGTTACAGACGGACTCTGGAAAATGAAGACTGCCAGTGTTCTGCTTGAGAGGAGACCCTCATAGGAGGACTTCACTAGAAACACCACTATAAATGGGGGTCGATCAGACGGGGTCTTTTACATTGTCAGGGGCTGAGCGAGGACTCCCTTCGGCTCCAGGGGCGACGCTCGTATACCACGGCGCAGCACTGGTTGGATCGTTGCTGCCAATGACCTGATAAAGATGAGATTCCTCAACTTCTGAGCCAGATCCACAGCTGATCCCACTGTAAATAGATGGACCAAGAGGATGAGAAAACAGAACGGGCGCGGAGGGGGCGAGAGACAGCAGAGTGCCACGGAGGGGGGGAGGGGGAATGAGAAGACGGGCCACGGAGGGGGGGGCGAGAAGACGGCCACGGAGGGGGGGGGGGGCGAGAAGACGGCCACGGAGGGGGGGGCGAGAAGACGGCCACGGAGGGGGGGCGAGAAGGCCACGGGGGGGGGGCGAGAAGACGGCCACGGAGGGGGGGGGGGGCGGCCACGGAGGGGGGGGGCGAGAAGACTGCCACGGAGGGGGGGGGGGGCGAGGACGGCCACGGAGGGGGGGGGGGGCGAGAAGACTGCCACGGAGGGGGGGGGGGCGAGAAGGGGGCCACGGAGGGGGGGCGAGAAGACGGCCACGGAGGGGGGGGGGGGGGCCACGGAGGGGGGGCGAGAAGACTGGCCACGGAGGGGGGGCGGGACTCCACGGAGGGGGGGGGCGAGAAGACTGCCACGGAGGGGGGGCGAGGGGGGGGGGGGGCGAGAAGACGGCCAGGGGGAGGGGGTGGGGGGGGGGGCGAGAAGACGGCCACGGAGGGGGTGGGGGGGGGGGCGAGAAGACGGCCACGGAGGGGGTGGGGGGGGGGGGCGAGAAGACGGCCACGGAGGGGGTGGGGGGGGGGGCGAGAAGACGGCCACGGAGGGGGGTGGGGGGGGGCGAGAAGACGGCCACGGAGGGGGTGGGGGGGGGGGCGAGAAGACGGCCACGGAGGGGGGGGGGGGGGGGGGCGAGAAGACGGCCACGGAGGGGGGTGGGGGGGCGAGAAGACGGCCACGGAGGGGGGGGGGGGGCGAGAAGACGGCCACGGAGGGGTGGGGGGGCGAGAAGACGATAGAGGACAGCCATGGAAGGGGGTGAAAGACAGAGGACAAACATGAAGGGATGAGAAGATAGACAGGTATGGTCGCTCTGGGTGTTGTATATCTGACGTCATGTGACTGCGGGGCATTTTGTGGGGAAAACCAAAACGGATATTTTCCAACGTATTCGCGATCACAAATCTTTAATTATCAAAAACCCCGGAAGTCCTATCAGCAGACATGTAGGTCTTCATGTATGACCGATCCAAATCACATTTCTTTACATACAACCACATGCCATCCATGAGGCGGGGGTGGGGATCGTCTTGTTGCAGCGTGGGACGGAGTGGATTCTCAGCCAGCAAGCTGCCAGATCTCCAGGATGAATGACTCTCCAAGTCTCAAGCCTTCTTCTAGTTCAGAGTCCCTGTTGGCCGCGATCCCAAGAACTGGCCTTCATCGAGGGTTCTCTGCGGGTCCTGGTATGAGTACCTCGGTGTGCACATTGCATTATTGGTAAACGTATTGAAGGGCCCCTCGATCCCACCCAACCATTAATGTATATTATACGGTCTGTAGCCTGGACATGGCGCTTGGGTGGTTGGACGGATGGTCTGTAGGTGGTCGACTCTGCCTTCATACACAACCCAGACCTGCCGCTAATTCTTAGCACTGCAATGTGTTATTCGTCCCCTAGATGGCGCTTTGTGTTTAAGATCCTCAGTGAAGCTGAGCGAGGATTCGGCGTATCGGATTGGTGTTGCCGATTTGCCTCGTTCGCATTTTCCCATCTATGTGGTGGCAGCGTGTTGGTTGCTTTGATTTCTATTGTGCTGTGTGGTGGTGAAATCATGTTGGTTGGCACTGTGCAGATTGTGGGCAGAAGCGACCTTCTAAATCTGCACCATGACGTCATGACGTCGGACACGACAGGAGAGGCTCACATATAAATGAGCCGGGTTGGCCCTAAAGTTTGCTGGTGGATGGGGGTTGTTGGTGTTGTGGTGAGACGTTGGAGATACATTTTGGAGGTTATGGATGCTGCTGTCTCCCAGAGTTATCTAATTTGTTGTCTTTATTCATTAGCGCATTTCCTTGGTTGAGGATTGGACAGTTTAATTTGGCTGTCGCCACCTTCCCTTTGGTGGTCCAAATTGTTCTGATTGAGGAAAGCTGATGCTGCCGGCAGGGAAGGGCCCCCTTTCTGTTTCATTTTACTTTACATTTCTATTTCAGAACCTGGTCTGGGATCTGTTTCTCGAGTTTTTCCGATATTATGTGATCAGACATGACGGTAATAATGGTGTATGCTGAGCATTCCATCCCTTAACCCCTTGCCCACCGGGCGCTTCTACCCCCTTCCCCCGCCCCCACTTCTACCCCCGCCCGCCCGGGGGCACTTTCTCCCGCCCCCCCTTCCCGCCCGCCGGGCGCTTCTACCCCCTTCCCGCCCGCCGGGCGCTTCTACCCCCTTCCCGCCCACCGGGCGCTTCTACCCCCTTCCCGCCCACCGGGCACTTCTACCCCCTTTCCCGCCCCGCCGGGCGCTTCTACCCCCTTTCCCGCCCCACAGGACACTTCTACCCCCTTTCCCGCCCCACCGGGCGCTTCTACCCCCCTTCCCCCCGCCGGGCGCTTCTACCCCCCTTCCCGCCCACCGGGCACTTCTACCCCCTTCCCGCCCGCCGGGCGCTTCTACCCCCTTCCCCGCCCGCCGGGCGCTTCTACCCCCTTCCCCGCCCCGCCGGGCACTTCTACCCCCTTCCCCGCCCGCCGGGCACTTCTACCCCCTTCCCGCCCCACCGGGCACTTCTACCCCCTTCCCGCCCGCCGGGCACTTCTACCCCCTTCCCGCCCCACCGGGCACTTCTACCCCCTTCCCGCCCACCGGGCACTTCTACCCCCTTCCTGCCTACAGGGCACTTCTACCCTCTTCCTGCCTACCGGGCACTTCTACCCTCTTCCTGCCTACAGGACACTTCTACCCCCTTCCTGCCTACAGGCACTTCTACCCCCTTCCTGCCTACAGGGCACTTCTACCCCCTTCCTGCCTACAGGGCACTTCTACTTACCTCTTCCTGCCTACAGGACACTTCTACCCCCTTCCTGCCTACCGGGCACTTCTACCCCCTTCCTGCCTACAGGACACTTCTACCCCCTCCCTGCCTACCGGGCACTTCTACCCCCTCCCTGCCTACCGGACACTTCTACCCCCTTCCTGCCTACCGGGCACTTCTACCCCCTTCCCGCCTACCGGGCACTTCTACCCCCCTTCCCGCCTACCGGGCACTTCTACCCCCTTCCCGCCTACCGGGCACTTCACCCCCTTCCTACTCAGGACAATTTGCAGCTTTCAGCGCTGTCACACTTTGAATGACAATTGCGCGGTCATGCAACACTGCACATATGACATTTTTATCCTTTTTTCACACAAATACAGATATCTTTTGGTGGTATTTATTCCCTGCTGCAGGTTTTATTTTTTGCGCTATAAACAAAAAAAAGTTTGTTTCTGTTATAACATTTTGCAAACAGGTAATTTTTCTCCTGCACTGATGGACACCGACGGGGGACCCCACCGCCTGACACCGACAGGGGCCCCACCACCCTGATAATCGGTGCCCATCACTTCTGACAATTGCCGGTTATCGGCAGTACTCTCCTCATGCTGTCACAGTGCGAGGAAAGTGCAGCCAATAACCAGCAACTATATTTACCCGGTGATCTGCCGTCATTGGACACAGCTGATCATGAGGTAAAAGACCGCTGTGATTGGCTGTTTACCGTATCATGTGATCATCTGTGTCCATAGGACACACATCACCGGTGCCACTGGGGGCGTGTTCTGGAATGACATCCATGGCCGTCCTCAGACTATAGCGCGGTAGGGAAGAAGGTGAAGGTAGATTTTTTTGCCTCAATCTTCAGAACAGCTTTTGGAATCTTTCAGCGGCGGTTGATGCTTCTCTCTTCATATCTGGCTGGTGAGCCCCTCCACCACCCATGTGAGGCGCCATTTTGTGGGGGATGATCGGAGGATCACAGGAGAATTGCTCTGTACACATTTGTTCAGATGAGCCATCGAGGAATTGTCGCCCCTCACTAACCTCTGACCTGTGTATATGCTGTACATTACATCTGACTTGCAGCGATCTACATTGGTTGTACGGATGACCGGTGCCCTCGGGGCGTCTAATCTGCTGATGTAGTGTCAGCGCCATGATTGGTTGTTGGTGCGAAATCGAATATCTCCTGAAGACTGAACCAGGCGAAACACAATGAGACGTCCCGTTTACTTTTCTATGTGTGGAGTTTATTCTCTTCCTTTCTTCTTGGCGGCAGGACAGATATTAGAATGTGAAGCCCGAGGACACGTAGCCAGGAGGGGAGTACGGGAAGACAATACAGGCCAGAATGGAGAAGACAGAGGACACCCATGGACAAGATGGCATGCAGGGCTAGGCCAGACATGAGCAGATGGGGCACTGGACATACAATAGAAGACACAGGATGGAGATGACTCACTGTGTAAACATGAGGATGAAATCCCGCCACCTGTCCATCCCACTGCACGATCGCCTTCAGCCCGGGCAACTTCTCCTTCATCTGGAAAATGAATGTGATTGGTTGGTCCACACAGGCGCCTTGAACCCTGACACCTCCGGCCCTGACCTCACCATATAGACCTGTTCAATCCTGACTTCAGTCCCCAACGTACAGACGCCTCCAACCCCCCACACCTCGCCGCACACAGGCCCCCAACCTCGCCGCACAGAGGCCTCCAACAGGCCCCCAACCACACAGGCCCCCACAGAGGCCTCACAAGGCCCCCAACCTCGCCGCACACAGGCCCCCAACCTCGCCGCACACAGGCCTCCAACCCCAACCTCGCCGCACAGAGGCCCCCAACCCCAACCTCGCCGCACAGAGGCCTCACAACCCCAACCTCGCCGCACAGAGGCCTCCAACCCCAACCTCGCCGCACAGAGGCCCCAACCCCAACCTCGCCGCCAACCAACCCCAACCTCGCCGCACAGAGGCCTCCAACCCCAACCTCGCCGCACAGAGGCCTCACAAGGCCCCAAACCTCGCCGCACAGAGGCCTCCAACCCCAACCTCGCCGCACAGAGGCCTCCAACCCCAACCTCGCCGCACAGAGGCCTCCAACCCCAACCTCGCCGCACAGAGGCCTCCAACCCCAACCTCGCACAGGGCACAGACGCCTTGAGCCCTAACCCCAACATGTAGATACCTCTACCCCCACTATACAGAAGCCAAGCCCCACTGATATCAGTCAATACTGGGGAATCTGTGGCAGAACTACACCTGTGCTGGAATCCATGGACTCCGGTGACCTGAGAGATCATTGATCCTCCCCTTCCCCAGCCAGACTCCAGGCATGCAGTTTCATGAAATACATCTTCCACACATCTACGATACCTCCATCTGTCTTCATACTAGCTCCTTGTGATCCTCTGAAGCAGTAAGACCCAATGGTGACAGCGGAGATGATCAGGACTCAATAGCTCTGCACAGTCCTGTCAGTCTAACACATGAACCATGCTTACAGGAGGGGAGGGAACAGGAATGCTACTCACTCATTGTCCAAATGTGAGCACTCACCTCCAGGATCTTCTGCAGCTGCTGACCATCCTGCACCATCACAACCTGAGCCTGGGAGTCCAGAGCTGCACCAAGACAGAACGACCCAGTGCATGATGGGTCAACACCAACGGCCACACCCCTGCAGAGAGAGGAATGTTACATGGCGAGTGCGACACGAGGGGACCCAGGGTGTTAGAGACCCAACCCCCCAGGAGATCTGAGAATTGACAACTCCAGAACCATCCACCGATTGGCTGTAATCTCCTTCTTGTGTCTTCTGCACCTGGCTGCCCCATACTTCTCAGCACCCCCAAGGAGCCGGTGAGGTCACTTCAGTGCATTTTCTTTTTTTGTGCCCCCTCCAAGTTCAGTCCGACTTCTGCGGTTCTTACAGTGGGAGGTGCTAGAGCAGTCACTACCAGAAACCCCTCCCTTGCAGTAATTCCCCAGTGGGGCCAGACTAGTGTCCCCCACCAAGTACTATGCCTGGTCAGTGTCTTACCCGGCCATGATGGCTCCGATCTGAGCGATGAACCATTGAGGAGAACTTCGTCCCAGGATCAGAAACCCCAGAGAACCGAGCCAGCCAAGATCAGAACCCCAGAGAACCGAGCCCTCGCCCCCCCCAGGCCAAGCTACAAAACAAGGGAACAGGGCAAGACATCTTATGCTGTACCATATTTCACAGGCCTTTCCCCCCCCGCCCCCAAGGGACCCCTGCAAGGCCTTCGCCCCCCCAACGCCCAAGGGACCCTGCAAGGCCTTCGCCCCCCCCCCCCCCAACGCCCAAGGGACCCTGCAAGGCCTTCGCCCCCCCCAACGCCCAAGGGACCCTGCAAGGCCTTCGCCCCCCCCAACGCCCAAGGGACCCTGCAAGGCCTTCGCCCCCCCCCAACGCCCAAGGGACCCTGCAAGGCCTTCAACGCCCAAGGGACCCCCCAACGCCCAAGGGACCCTGCAAGGCCTTCGCCCCCCCCAACGCCCAAGGGACCCTGCAAGGCCTTCGCCCAAGGGACCCTGCAAGGCCCCCCCAACGCCCAAGGGACCCTGCAAGGCCTTCGCCCCCCAACGCCCAAGGGACCCTGCAAGGCCTTCGCCCCCCCCAACGCCCAAGGGACCCTGCAAGGCCTTCGCCCCCCAACGCCCAAGGGACCCTGCAAGGCCTTCGCCCAAGGGACCCTGCCCCCAACGCCCAAGGGACCCTGCAAGGCCTTCGCCCCCCAACGCCCAAGGGACCCTGCAAGGCCTTCGCCCCCCAACGCCCAAGGGACCCTGCAAGGCCTTCGCCCCCCAACGCCCAAGGGACCCTGCAAGGCCTTCGCCCCCAACGCTGAAGGGACGCTGTGCAATTTTGCCTACACCCATGTCTACTCTCCATAGCCAAGAAACCCTCTGTGCCCTTAAATATACTGTCAGTGAAAGGGACTTCTAGGAACCAGGAACGATACACAATCTGCATTGACAATTCAGAAACTATATCCTCATCCACCCCGAGACAGCCTTCACCTCATCGGGAGCCATTTGCCTTACCTTGAGGAGCCCTCTGGCCACCATCCAGCACTGCTTCTCATACTGCAGGTAAGTCATCTCCTCCCAGTCGTCACCAGTCCACATGCACAGCGCCGTCTTCTGGCCAAACTTCATCACTGCCTGTGAGAAGAACTCCGGCACAGTAAGCGGAGGGATGGATGCAGCTCCAGATCCCTCCATCCTCAGGGTAACGGCGCTGTTCCTGTGTGTTGTCCAGAGGGACTCTGCAGGGGCTGGATGTTTGCAACTTGTTTTTGCCTGTCTCAGAACTGCAACACAATAGAGAGCCAAGCAATAAAAAGGTGGTCATTTCTCACCTCAATTCCTCTTTACATAACTAATCCAGGAGAATCACCCATTGATAGACAGCCCAAGTTATCTCCACCCAAAAGGGATCAAAGGTCCTCATTTAGTAATGGAAGGCCACATTATTTACATTACAGTGATCTTTAATTTGTGTGCCATTTCAAAAAGTAAAATAAAATTGAGAAAAGTTACAGAAGGTGGTGGGGGGCATATAATTCTAGGCTCCCCCAGAACTCAGGGAGTGGGGGTGGCCTCAGCTGTCCCAGAATACAAGGTAGGAGGGAGGAAACCCTCATCTCCCTCATGACAGGGTGGAAAGCCTGGCTCCCCCCCCCCAAAATAAAAACCGATGAGGGTGGCCTTTGGCTCCTCGAGAACACAGGTTGGAAAAGGGGTGGCCCTTGGCTCCCCACAGGACACTGGGTGTATGGGGCAGCTCTAGGCCCACCTGTTCTTCCATGGTTTCTAGTGCAGCTCCATCTCTGAATGGGGACTGTCGTAATGCAGATTGTGTTGGACATATTGATCAGACCCGTTGAATAATGGAATCCTCAGCACAGGATTTCCCATGAAGAGGTCATCAAGATCATTTCACATGGCAGTACAAAGATACACAAAAGCCACCACCGCCACTCGACAGTGAGCTTGGTATGCAGAAATTCTACGAGGTTACCACAAAAATGCTTGGAATAAAAATACGGAAGACTTACCCTCCATGTGATGTTCTGTGGTATCCTCTTCACAATGGTCCTTTCTAGACTCCTCAGGTTCATCTTTGTCTGCTTTAATGCTGGGTCTCATTTTCAGAGTTGTCTTTGTCATGTTCTTTAGGTTCCCCTGTACTTTCCTGGAATCTCACACTTCTCTCATCTGTATCCCGCCATGTTGGGCTCCTCTCATCATTTTCAGCTAGCTGTGCATTCTTCACAGGTGGATGTTCTTCATGTTTCAACTCAGATATTTCCTGTTCAGATGGCTGCCTCTCCTGGATCACCTCTTCATCCATTGGGTTATCAGTTCCTGGTTCATCTATGGTCTCCTGGGTCTCCTTTGGGTTAGAAGGTTCTGATACAGCTGTGGTCTTCTCAGTCTCATCATCTCCCTCTGGTTTAGTAGGCTCTGGTTCTGGAGTCCTTTCTTCCCCCTCTGGTTTAGAAGAGTCAGGTTCCTGAGTCCCATCTTCTCTCTCTGGTTTTGCAGATTTGGGTTCAGTTTTGGTCTCCTGAAGTTCCTTGTGTTCTCTAGTTTCTTCCTCAAGGTCTCCATCATGTGTCTCCTTTTCCTCATATGTATTGGTTTGGTTCCTCTCACCTTCCTCAGGTTGTCTGATGGTGGATCTCTGAGGTTGATGAGAGTCTTCCTCCTGGCTTAACTTGTCACATTCTTCATTGTAATTGTGTTCTGCAGCATCAGGTGACGTTTCTTCATTCTCATTTCTTGGGGCTTCATTCTCCGGAACGGTCTCCCAGGATTCCTCCTCTTCCCAATCACCTTCTGCTTGTACAGGATGTTTCCCACTTTCTGCCTCCCTGGGGGACTTTGGATTCTCTTGTCCATCCTCAGATTCACCGACATCCACAAAGCTGCATTAAAAGTAAAAGACATGAATAACCCAACTCAATGGCCTGAGTGATGTTGGAAAGTTTATAAAATACTGTATTTCTGCTCCTTTTCCCACATTGTGCCGGAATTATGAAAGTGGAAGCTGGTTGGCTACTATGGTCGAGTTCCTTCAGACACATTCAGCTGTGAGATCAAAATGTCACATACAAGCCACATGACAAACTACAGTGAACATTGGGCACAGCTTCAACGCCTTCCCCTGAGATCAGCCATTGTATGGCTAGAAAAACGCTGGATCTCCAAATGTGGAGAGCAAAATATGCCGCCATACGACAATATGAATTTTCATTGATTTACCTCAACTTGGCACAGTACAGCTATGGCCTCCAGATAAAGTGACTGCACCAGAACATCCTTTGATGTCCTATTCCACCAAGTCCAGGAGTATTCCTGAAGGTTTATAAAAGGTATTTAGAACAAAATGTTGACTGACCTTCAGAAATGGGAGAAAAGGACTGGGTGGTAGTTTTATTTCTCTACCTAAAGAGCATCCATCCCCATCCAGCAGACCCTCCATTTCCCTCCAGTAGAAGAGACTCCACTCATCCAGACACTCCATTCCCCTCCCAGTAGAAGAGACTACACATATCCAGCAGACCCTTCAATTCCTTCCAGTAGAAGAGACTACATCCAACCAGCAGACCCTCCATTCCTTTCCAGTAGGAGACTCCACTTCTCCAGCAGACCCTCCATTTCCCTCCCAAAAGGAGACTACATCCATCCAGCAGACCTTCCATTCCCTTCCAATAGAAGAGAATACACCTATCCAGCAGACCTTCATTCCCCTTCCCACTAGAAGAGACTACATCCATCCAGCAGAGCCTCCATTCCCTTACAGTAGGCAACTACACTTATCCAGCAGACCCTACATTCCCCTCCCAGTAGAGAGAGACTGCACCCATCCAGCAGACCCTCCATTCCCTTTCAGTAGAAGAGAATACACCCATCCAGCAGACCCTCCATTCCCTACCAGTAGAAGAGAATACACCTATCCAGCAGACCCTCCATTCCCTACCAGTAGAAGAGAATACACCCATACAGCAGACCCCCCATTCCCTTCCAGTAGAAGAGGCTACACCTATCCAGCAGACCCTCCATTCCCCTCCCAGTAGAAGAGACTGCATCCATCCAGCAGACCCTCCATTCCCTACCAGTAGAAGAGAATACACCCAGCCAGCAGACCCTCCATTCCCTACCAGTAGAAGAGAATACACCCAGCCAGCAGACCCTCCATTCCCTACCAGTAGAAGAGAATATACCCATACAGCAGACCCTCCATTCCCTTCCAGTAGAAGAGACTACACCTATCCAGCAGACCCTCCATTCCCCTCCCAGTAGGAGACTACACCCATTCAGCAGACTCTTCATTCCCTTCCAGTAGGAGAATACACCCATCCAGCAGACCCTTCCAGTAGAAGAGACTACACCTATCCAGCAGATCCTCCATTCCCCTCCCAGTAGGAGACTGTACCCATCCAGCAGACCCTCCATTCCCTTACAGTAGGCAACTACACCTATCCAGCAGACCCTCCATTCCCCTCCCAGCAGAAGAGACTACATCCATCCAGCAGAGCCTCCATTCCCTTCCAGTAGAAGAGACTACACCCACCCATCCAGCAGACCCTCCATTCCCTTCCAGTGGAAGAGACTGCACCCATCCAGCAGACCCTCCATTCCCCTCCCAGTGGAAGAGACTACACCTATCCAGCAGTCCCTCCATTCCCCTCCCAGTAGAATACAACCATCCAGCAGACCCTTCCAGTAGAAGAGACTACACCTATCCAGCAGATCCTCCATTCCCTTCCCAGTAGGAGACTACACCCATCCAGCAGACCTTCCATTCCCTTCCAGTAGGAGACTACACCCATCCAGCAGACCCTCCATTCCCTTCCAGTAGGAGACTACACCCATCCAGCAGACCCTCCATTCCCTTTCAGTAAAAGACTACACCCATCCAGCAGACCTTCCATTCCCTTCCAGTAGGAGACTACACCTATCCAGCAGATCCTCCATTCCCTTCCCAGTAGGAGACTACACCCATCCAGCAGACCCTCCATTCCCTTTCAGTAAAAGACTACACCCATCCAGCAGACCTTCTATTCCCTTTCAGTAGGCGACCACCTATCCAGCAGACCCTCCATTCCCTTCCCAGTAGAAGAGACTACATCCAGCAGACACTCTAGTTACCTCTCTGTGGAATCTCCTTCATTGGGATCTGCTGAAGACATTCTGTCTTCTGCTGTAAAACAAACAATTGCAGGTTGTTGGAAACTCTTAAAAGCCAGTTTTCTCCCCCTAAATATAGAACTTTGTAATGTGTACAGAGGAGCAAATACAACCAGTACAAATGTAATGGAGCAAAGTCTGGTGGGACCTGTGCCAAGTTCTTCATCATCAGACGGCTGGATTTATCACAGAAGTCTGGATTTGAGTTCAGAGTATCAAAGGGTAAAGTGAGAGTCATTGTGCACGGTCACAGGGAGAGTGCACATAAAGGCAGTCTAAAGTTAATATATAGACAAAACAGAGTTTAGAAGATTGGAGCCCCTTTCAGATTTACTGCTGTGTCCCCAACAGGGAAATTGTCCCGGTGTCAGACAGTGCTGGGAAATGCTAAATATTACAGGTATTGAAGAGGAACCAATGGAACGCTTACAATGGGGACATCTGTCCAGGTGACAAAGGACTTCCTCTCACTTTGGAGAGATTTCCACTCCCTGTTTTGTCTATGGACAGGAAATTATGGGAGAATGCCCCATGGAAGGGTCCAACCCTTGTACGCTTTTTGGCTCTACATAAACCTTGATGAAATATTTGTGTCCAGTCCTAGCAACTGGATGGAATATCTGATCATGTCCAGTAATTTAAGGTTGTGCTGCAGAAGTCCCTGTATGGACCTCCTATTGCACACGTATCTGGCGCTATCACTGGATAGGGATGGGGCCATTTTTGGGTCAGAGTAATGGCTTGCATGGTCCTGAATACCGATCTTTGTCCAACTACAGACCAAGACCACTGGCTCTATACACATTATCACTGTTGCTCTGAGACACAGAAAGTACCGCTGGACTTGGCTCCTTTCAAGGTGGCATCTCAGACGACATTTATAAAATCTGTCCCCAGAGGCCTGGTACACCAGGGGACAGGATTTCAGAAACTGACATTATATACATTATAGCAAAATGTGCAGAAGAGTTTGAGATGTTCTTCAAATGTGGTGATGCCTTAAGGGGTCACCCTGGTCCTAGTTACCAAACAGCATCTCATCATCAGAGCACTTGAAGAGATAAGCCAGCAGGTAAAAGCCCCTAGACTCCGACTAGAACTACAATATCGCTTTTATATGGACTGACGGGGCCACTGTGCAGCCAGGAGATGGGCCACCATAACCATATCTGGGCCACCATAACACTACAGCCAGACATATTGGTCCCAATATATTTCTGTAATGAAGTTTATCTCCCCAGTCAATGGAATCCAACTCATAAGGCCTCTAAGGCCTCCCAACAAGAAGAATCCCACCCTCCACAACCCCCCCCTCCTCCAGAGGGATCCCGCCTCCACAAGCCTCCCCATATCCAAGGGATCCCACACATTTACAAGCCCCCCCCTCATCCAGAGGTATCCATCTCTAAAAGCCCCCCCCTCATCCAGAGGTATCCATCTCTAAAAGCCCCCCCTCATCCAGAGGTATCCATCTCTAAAAGCCCCCCCCATCCAGAAAGATCCCACCTCTACAAGCCCCCCTCATCCAGAAGGATCCCACCTCTACAAGCCCCCCTCATCCAGAAGGATCCCACCTCTACAAGCCCCCCTCATCCAGCAGGATCCCACCTCTACAAGCCCCCCTCATCCAGAAGAGTTCCACCTCAAAAAGGCCTCAGATTCAGAGGGATCCAACCTCTGAGGCACCACATCTAGAAGAGGAGTATCGCCTCTACAAGACTGGTTCCCCCAGCCATAGGGATCCCACCTGTACAAGGCCCCCTATCTAGAGGAAACCAACCTCTAGATGGCCACCAGAGAATCCCACCTCTGAGGCCCATGATCCAGAGGCATCCCACCTCCTAGACTCCTCACATCCATGAGTTATCCCACCTTTACAAAGCCCCACATCTAGAGGGATCCCACCTCTTCAAGCTCTGCCCCCCTCTCCCCATCTAGAGGAATCCAACCTCTACAACCCTTCCCCCCCCCCCCCCCCCATCTAGAGTAATCTAACCTCTACAAGCCCACCCCTCTCATCTAGTGGAATCCCACCTCTACAAGCCCCGCCCCTCCCATCTAGATGAATCCCACCTCTACAAGCCCCCCCTATCATCTAGAGGAATCCCACCTCTACAAGCCCGCCCCACCCATCTAAAAGGAATCCCACCTCTACAAGCCCCCCCCCCTCCCATCTAGAGGAATCCCACCTCAACAAGGCCACAGATCCAGCGGAAGCCTACCTCTACAAGACAGCTCATCTAAAAGAATCAAACTTCTACAAAGCCTCTGATCCGGGGGAATCCCTCATCTTAAAAAGGTGCCCATCCAGAGGAATCCCACCTCTACAAGACCCCCCCCCCCCTTCCAGAGGTATTCCACCTGTACTTAGCCCTCACCCTCCCATCTAGTGGAAATCCACCTCTGCAAGACCCCTAATGGGCATCTCCATTGAGCCTATTTTTCTAAAACCTTCCCTATTAGTAGTAATGGTCCTTCCCCAATCAGAGAATCCCATCACTACAAGCCCCCTTCCCATATTCCCCCCCCCCCCCCCCCCCCAAGTTGGCCAAATAGGTATAGCCCTACCGTTACAAGCCCCACCTCCATCCAAAGGAGTCTGATCTCTACAAGGCACCCTTCTTATCCAAGTTCCCCAGAAAAGTGCAATCCCACCGCCACAATGCCTTCCATAGCAGTGGGATCCCCGCCTCCACGATGCCTTCCATAGCAGTGGGATCCCCGCCTCCACGATGCCTTCCATAGCAGTGGGATCCCCGCCTCCACGATGCCTTCCATAGCAGTGGGATCCCCATCTCCACGACGCCTTCCATAGCAGTGGGATCCCCGCCTCCACGACGCCTCATCCATAGCAGTGGGATCCCATAGCAGTGGGCCTCCACGACGCCTTCCATAGCAGTGGGATCCCCGCCTCCACGACGCCTTCCATAGCAGTGGGATCCCCGCCTCCACGACGCCTTCCATAGCAGTGGGATCCCGCCTCCGACCACCTCCATAGCAGTGGGATCCCCGCCTCCACGAACGCCTTCCATAGCAGTGGGATCCCCGCCTCCACAACGCCTTCCATAGCAGTGGGATCCCCCGCCTCCACAACGCCTTCCATAGCAGTGGGATCCCCGCCTCCACAACGCCTTCCATAGCAGTGGGATCCCCGCCTCCACAACGCCTTCCATAGCAGTGGGATCCCCGCCTCCACAACGCCTTCCATAGCAGTGGGATCCCCGCCTCCACAACGCCTTCCATAGCAGTGGGATCCCCGCCTCCACAACGCCTTCCATAGCAGTGGGATCCCCGCCTCCACAACGCCTTCCATAGCAGTGGGATCCCCGCCTCCACAACGCCTTCCATAGCAGTGGGATCCCCGCCTCCACAACGCCTTCCATAGCAGTGGGATCCCCGCCTCCACAACGCCTTCCATAGCAGTGGGATCCCCGCCTCCACAACGCCTTCCATAGCAGTGGGATCCCCGCCTCCACAAACGCCTTCCATAGCAGTGGGGATCCCGCCTCCACAACGCCTTCCATAGCAGTGGGATCCCCGCCTCCACAACGCCTTCCATAGCAGTGGGATCCCCGCCCCCACAACGCCTTCCATAGCAGTGGGATCCCCGCCTCCACAACGCCTTCCATAGCAGTGGGATCCCCGCCTCCACAACGCCTTCCATAGCAGTGGGATCCCCGCCTCCACAACGCCTTCCATAGCAGTGGGATCCCCGCCTCCACAACGCCTTCCATAGCAGTGGGATCCCCGCCTCCACAACGCCTTCCATAGCAGTGGGATCCCCGCCTCCACAACGCCTTCCATAGCAGTGGGATCCCCCCGCCTCCACAACGCCTTCCATAGCAGTGGGATCCCCGCCTCCACAACGCCTTCCATAGCAGTGGGATCCCGCCTCCACAACGCCTTCCATAGCAGTGGGATCCCCGCCTCCACAACGCCTTCCATAGCAGTGGGATCCCCGCCTCCACAACGCCTTCCATAGCAGTGGGATCCCCGCCTCCACAACGCCTTCCATAGCAGTGGGATCCCCGCCTCCACAACGCCTTCCATAGCAGTGGGATCCCCGCCTCCACAACGCCTTCCATAGCAGTGGGATCCCCGCCTCCACAACGCCTTCCATAGCAGTGGGATCCCCGCCTCCACAACGCCTTCCATAGCAGTGGGATCCCCGCCTCCACAACGCCTTCCATAGCAGTGGGATCCCCGCCATACGCAGTGGGATCCCCGCCTCCACAACGCCTTCCATAGCAGTGGGATCCCCGCCTCCACAACGCCTTCCATAGCAGTGGGATCCCCGCCTCCACAACGCCTTCCATAGCAGTGGGATCCCCGCCTCCACAACGCCTTCCATAGCAGTGGGATCCCCGCCTCCACAACGCCTTCCATAGCAGTGGGATCCCCGCCTCCACAACGCCTTCCATAGCAGTGGGATCCCCGCCTCCACACAACGCCTTCCATAGCAGTGGGATCCCCGCCTCCACAACGCCTTCCATAGCAGTGGGATCCCCGCCTCCACAACGCCTTCCATAGCAGTGGGATCCCCGCCTCCACAACGCCTTCCATAGCAGTGGGATCCCCGCCTCCACAACGCCTTCCATAGCAGTGGGATCCCCGCCTCCACAACGCCTTCCATAGCAGTGGGATCCCCGCCTCCACAACGCCTTCCATAGCAGTGGGATCCCCGCCTCCACAACGCCTTCCATAGCATGGGATCCCCGCCTCCACAACGCCTTCCATAGCAGTGGGATCCCCGCCTCCACAACGCCTTCCATAGCAGTGGGATCCCCGCCTCCTCAACGCCTTCCATAGCAGTGGGATCCCCACCTCCTCAAATGCCTTCCATAGCAGTGGGATCCCCACCTCCACAACGCCTTCCATAGCAGTGGGATCCCCACCTCCACAACGCCTTCCATAGCAGTGGGATCCCCACCTCACATACAACGCCTTCCATAGCAGTGGGATCCCCACCTCCACAACGCCTTCCATAGCAGTGGGATCCCCACCTCCACAACGCCTTCCATAGCAGTGGGATCCCCCACCTCCACAACGCCTTCCATAGCAGTGGGATCCCCAACCTCCTCAATGCCTTCCATAGCAGTGGGATCCCCGCCTCCTCAATGCCTTCCATAGCAGTGGGATCTCCCGCCTCCACAACGCCTTCCACAAGCCTCCATAGCAGTGGGATCCCCACCTCCTCAATGCCTTCCATATCTGAAGGAATTTCATATTTACAAACCCCCAATATCAAAAGGGATCCCACCTATACAAGTCCCCCCATAACAGAGGCTTCCCAGTTTAAGTCACTCCATGGCAGAGGGATCCCCATCTCTACACCCCCCCCATAAGTCAGAGGTCCCACCACTACTACAATGCCCTCAATATCAGAGGGATCCACAAGAGGCATTTAGATGTCCCAGGGCCCTCCTCCTTCCAAAGGAATCCCATCCATGAAGCAATCTATTCACAGTTGGCATTAAGTCTGACATACAACCCCCCCAAGTATCCGCCATGATTTAGAAGGTTGCAGTCCCTGGTCTTATGTGAGCAGTGTTCATCTACAGACTGGATGATGATCACACTCCACATACGGAGAGGACACGGGGACATCAGAGAGGGATATCTTCTATGGATATGGACAGTGGTCATCTAATATCAGAGATTGGTCTTCCACACTTACCCTCTCTGGCCTCTCCTGAGCTCATGCAGAGACAGCACACTCCCATAGTCTTGGCTCCTATATCAACAAGGAGATTTTCAGTAAAGTGCATCTACAACCCAAACATTTCTTGTTTTGGATGGAGTGGTGAAGGTTAGACCCTCTGATTGCCGTCTGGGTCCCCCAATGGTAGATTCACCCCCAATTCATCCTTTAGATGAAATCTTCCAATGGAGACACCTGTTTTGGTGACAACTGTTCTGTAGGCAGGGGCGGACTGACCATTTAGAAACTCGGGCACTGCCCGAGGGCCGGGGGTCTGTAGGGGGTCCCATGAGATGCCCCTGGTACTTTTTTCATAGGCTTTTTTGAGTTTGGGCAAGGACTCAGGGGCCCCATGATCCCCTATTGCCCAGGGGCCCCATGAGTTGTCAGTCCGCCCCTGTCTGTAGGGGAAAGCTTTCCTCCAACATAAAGTACACAACCTGAGACAGGAAGTGAAGAACAATCTTCTCCATGGGGACACAGACTTCTAAGCCTTCCCTCCTCCATTCAAAACAAAAAGTTTTGGTTTGAGAAACACTTTAATCTATCGAAGTGCACAACGCCGGGCACAAAACAAAGATGTATGACTGAGCCTGTCCCTACGATTGGGTTTTCTGAGTCTCCCGGTAACAGTTTTACTACTCGTTGATCCTGCCAGATCGGTTATTTTCCACTTCCTGTAACAAGCCAGTCACCCATCCTTGTGAAAAGTGAAAGTTTCAAAAGTTAAATATCAAATGAGGATATCTAATATCAGCCGGTACCAGAGACACCAAACAGCCCCCAAAATATTAGACTGACCCCCAACTCTGCCCTTCCCAATATCAGAGCAAGGACACCAAACAGATGAAGGCACCAGATTTACCTGAGGTCAGAAGAGGACACTCAACGCCAATATCAGAGCACGAATGGTGGACCCACCCAATACCAGACCAAAAACGCCCGGCCGCCCCCCGCAAAACCAGACCAAGAACGCCCCCCGCAAAACCAGACCAAGAACGCCCGGCCGCCCCCCGCAAAACCAGACCAAGAACGCCCGGCCGCCCCCCGCAAAACCAGACCAAGAACGCCCGGCCGCCCCCCCCGCAAAACCAGACCAAGAACGCCCGGCCGCCCCCCGCAAAACCAGACCAAGAACGCCCGCCCCCGCCCCCCGCAAAACCAGACCAAGAACGCCCGGCCGCCCCCCGCAAAACCAGACCAAGAACGCCCAACCTCCCCCAATACCAGACCAAGAACGCCCAAACAATATCAGACCAAGAACACCCCGACCCCCCTGGTACAAGACCAAAAACACCCGACCCCCCCCCCAATACCAGACCAAGAGCACCCGATACCAGACCAAGAACACCCAACCCCCATACCAGGAATACCCGACACCCCCCCCCTGAAACCAGACCAAGAATGCCTGACCTCCCCGATACCAGACCAAGGGCAACCTGAACTTGTACGATACCAGACCAACAACACCTGAACCCTCCCCCGATACCAGACCAAGAACACCCGACCTTTTATCAGATGAGGACACCCAACCCTCCTGGTATTGAAAGGGGGCATCCAAGCCCCTAAAAACAATTGGTTACCAGACCCCCTAATATCATATAAAGAGAGCCCAACACTTCTTCCCTATGATATCAGACCAAGGACACCCCGTCCCCCAATATCAGATGAAGACACCTGACACCCCGCCCCCAATATCAGAGGACACTCAATCCCCTAGTAAATGACTGTACCAGACCCCCCTCCCTAATAGACGTCGCCCACCCTCTTAAAAACAAATAAGGTCATGAGACCCCCTGATATCAGATGAAGGGAGCCTAGCACCTCTTTCCCATGATATCAGACCATGGACACCTGGTCCCCCAATATCAGATGAAGACATCTGACCCCCTTGATATTAAAGGAGGACACCCAATCTCCTAACAAATGCCTGTACCAGACTCCCCTGCATGATATCAGATGACACCCAAGCCTCCAGTATCAAGAGAGGACATCCAACCCCTGAAAACAAATGAGGTCACCAGACCCCCTGATATCAGATGAAGGGAGCCCAACCTTCTTCCCTATATCAGACCAGCCTAGTCCCCCATGTCAGATGAGGACCCCTAACAAAAAAAAAAAACGCACCACACCCTCCTCCCTGATATCAGAAAAAGGACTTCCAACTCAACCCCCAAATTAAAAAGGGAGACACCCAACCCCCTAAAAACTAAATGAAGTCAACATCCCCTTGATGGCAAATAAAAGGAGCCAACCCCCCTCTTTCAAATGATATCAGACAAAGGACACCAAATTCCCAAATTTCAGATGACACCCAATGTCCTAACAATGCTTGTACCAAACCCCCTCCCTGATAGAGGAGGACATCCAACCTCCTAAAAACAATTGAGGTCACCAGACCCCCTGATATCAGATAAAGGGAGCCCAACCCCCTCTTCCCTATAGCAGACCAAGGCCGCCCAGTACCAAGTGTCACCCCAATATCACATTAGGATATCCAATTCTCCCCCCCCATTATAAAAAGAGTACACCCAAACCCCTAAAAACAACTGAAGTCAACAGACCTGTTTGTAGCAAATAAAAGGAGCCAAACCCCTCCCCCTATGATATCAGACCAAAGACACCCAATTCTTCAATTTCTGATGAGAACATCTAACCCCCCAATATCAGATGAAGACACCCAGCTTCTCTAATAGACGGGGATACCCAATCCCCCACCCACCCATGATATCAGATGAGGACACCCAACTCCTAAAAATAAGGTCACGTACCAAAATATGGGAGCCCAACCTTCTTCCCCCTGATATTAGACCAAGGCACCCAGTCCCCCGATATCAGATAACATCTGATCCCCGAATATCTTTTGACGGCACCTGAGCTCTCCCCGATATTAGATGAGGACACTCAACCCCTAAAAAACAGATGAGGTCACCAGCCCGCCTGATACCAAAGGAAGCCCAACTTTCTTCCCAATGATTTCGGACCAAGGACGCCCAGTCCCCCGATATCAGATTAGGGCACCTGATCCCTTAATAAATGAGAATACCAGACCCTCCCCCATGATATCAGATGAGGACACCCCATCCCGTAATAACTGGTGAGCTTACCAGACCCCCCCCCAATATTAGATGAGGACACTTGATACTGGGCAAGAGCACCCAACCTCCTGGACTCCCCCAAGATGAGGACACTCAGTCTTGGAAATTTTAGGGAGCCCAAACCCCCAATACCAGAAGAGAACATCCAATCCCCTGATAGAAGAGAACACCCAACAGATAAAGGTTCCAGACACTCCCAATAACAGACAAGGACTCCATGCTCCCCCAATGCACAAGGACACCCGATACCCCAAAATTATACAGGGGTACCCAACCCCGTATTTCCCAATAGACAGGGACACCCAACTCCCCACTCTCCCCCCCCCCCAATAGACAGGAACCTCCAACAGATGTGGGGTTCCAGACCTCCCAATACAAGGACATACACACCCGACACCCCAAAATCAGACAAGGGTACCCAACCCCCCTCTCTTCGCAATAAACAGGTACACACCCAACCAATTTTAGACCGGAGACCCGACATCCCATCTAATCATAGAGGACACCTGACCCCCAACATCAGATCGAGAACCCCCATCCTACAGATCTGACAGACCAAAGCCCACCCGTCTCTGGTGTGGGACGCACCAAGTGGACCGGTCATGGCAATAATTCCACCAAACGGCCAGCAGGTCTCATCATCCCACCACCCGGCAGTGATAATGGAAGCCTGTGCCTGGAGTACGAGGGCACCATGATGGACCCCTGAAAATCCTCAAAAACAAGCAGGCAGCCAGGGAAGGTCAGAACACTCCATCTGCTTTATCCCCAAATCTGACCCAAAGGATCAGAATGACAGCCAGGCAAGAAGCATTTTCAGAAGATGAGCTCGGCAGTCCCCATATTTCTATACACAAATGACCCCTCCCCCATCCTCACTGTTGGCTGGTGAGTCTGCTGATGACCCTCAAAGACCAATAGCAATGGCCCGGTTTACCTTCTGGAAATACTAATTTCCTGGCTGTCCATGTTCATCCTTCAGCACCACCCCAGGTCCCTGACCAGAAAACATGCAGATCGGAAAATCGGAGCTCCCAGTAATAGTCAAATTTCCAGCTCAGCATGACAGCCAGGTGACTAGCATTGTCAGAAGGTCCACGGCCACGGCAACCCCCATTGTCCCGCGAGGCCAAAAACCTCTCCGGGGAACAGAAATCTTTGTCCTCGTATCTACAGAGTGAGGTCAGGGGAGATCACCCTCCACACCAGCCTATACATTACTCTACCATGTGGGCGATCCAGCCAGAATGACTCCACCTGCTGAAGATCAGCCCCTCAAGAGGTTAGGACTGCAGCCCCCCAACAATTTACCACCCCCCCACCAATCCCCATACTTCCAATGGTGACATCACTAATACCAAACATGGCGGATCCAGAGAAATCCCCCCCAACCAACAAATCAGAACCCATCCATCCCATTACCGGTCGTGTGCGTTCCCCAGCTGACCTCCTCCACCTGCTGACTCCTCCCAGGGGGCAGGACTCCCACCCAGGAGATTTATATAGTATTATGTCCCCGCCCACTGAGGGGTGGGGCCTGAAATCTGGGCACTGGAGTCATGTGACTGGCTCAGTGATCTCTGTACTGCTCTGTGGTATATGTCAGAGCTATATCCAAGTCGCAACCGTGTGAACCGCGGGCTTCGGGGCGGGTCACACTATAGAAACGCAGTCTGGACGCGTTTCTGTATGCACGGTTTTTGGCACGTTCCGGGCCTTTTTGATGCTTTCCAGTTCATTTTTTTCCCTTTTCTTTTTTTCTTCAATTTAAAATCGGGACATGTGCATTCCGGTGCATTCATGATGCTTTTGGTGCATTCCGGTGCGGTTTCATGATGCGTTTTGGTGCATTCCGGTGCGTTCATGATGCGTTTTTGGTGCATTCCCATGCGTTTCATGATGCGTTTTTTGGTGCATTCCGGTGCGTTCATGATGCGTTTTGGTGCATTCCGGTGCGTTCATGATGCGTTTTGGTGCATTCCGGTGCGTTCATGATGCGTTTTGGTGCATTCCAGTGCGTTTCATAAGATGCGTTTTGGTGCATTCCGGTGCGTTCATGATGCGTTTTTTGGTGCATTCCGGTGCGTTCATGGATGCGTTTTGGTGCATTCCGGTGCGTTCATATGCGTTTTGGTGCATTCCAGTGCGTTCATGATGCGTTTTGGTGCTTCCAGTGCGTTCATGATGCGTTTTGGTGCATTCCGGTGCGTTCATGATGCGTTTTTTGGTGCATTCCGGTGCGTTCATGATGCGTTTTTGGTGCATTCCGGTGCGTTCATAGATGCGTTTTGGTGCATTCCAGTGCGTTCATGAATGCGTTTTTGGTGCATTCCGTGCGTTCATGATGCGTTTTGGTGCATTCCAGTGCATTTTTTAATGCGTTTTTAAACTGCGTTCCGGTTCATTTCTTATGCGTTTTAACTGCGTTTCCGGTTCATTTTTCATGCGATTTACTGCGTTCCGGTTCATTTTTTCATGCGTTTTAACTGCGTTCTGGTTCATTTTTGATGCACTTTACTGCGTTCCGGTTAATTTGTGTATGCACTTTACTGCATTCCAGTTCATTTTTCATGCGTTTTACTGCGTTCCGATTAATTTTTTTCCCCTAACCACCCTCTTTTTTCTTCAATTTAAAATAGGGACATGTACTTCCAGTGCATTTTTTAATGCGTTTTAACAAAAGCGTTCTGGTTCTAATTTTTTAATGCGTTTTACTGCATTCCGGTTCATTTTTTATATGTTTTGGTGCATTCCAGGTGCATTTTTTTATGCGTTTTAACTTCGTTTCAGTTAATTTTTTTATGCGTTTTGGTGCATTCTAGTGTGTTTTATATGCGTTTTAACTGCACTTAGGTTCATTTTTCATGCATTTTACTGCGTTCCAGTTAATTTTTTTATGCATTTTACCTCCGTTCCAGTTAATTTTTTATGCATTTTACTCCGTTCCGGTTAATTTTTTCCCCTCTTTTTTTCTTCAGTTTACATAGGGACACGTGCGCTCCAGTGCGTTTGTGATGCGTTTTTAACTGCATTCCGGTACAGTTCTGTGCAGGAAAATGCAGCCTTCTCTACTTTTTTTCTGCATCCGGAACGCGCCAGCACTGCGATTGCTGATGTGCGCTATGACACCCACCAACCTATCACTGACTTTCTGTGCATTTTGAAATGCAGAAAAAAGCGCACACTGCACCCCGCGTTCATACTGATGTGTTGCGGCACATCGCATGGTATTCACGCAGGAACCGCACCGTATTCCTGTGCAAACCACATGCGTTTTCTGTGCTGGTGCGATTTGAGTCGTACGTTGTGTAGGTCTCAGATCGCACCAATAGTGCAGGACCCCGTTTTTTTTGTTGTCTGCACCAGAATCAATCGCAGGGATAGTCACACCTAGTGACCCCATTCTGCACATTGCTGAGCCAATCTCGGGTGTCGCTAACACCTGCATCAGTACGCATGAACCGGGTGCGATCATGACGCGGTGCGCCCAGAAACCGCTGCATATTCCGCACCGCAGCAGTGTGAACCTGACGCATGTGATGGTCGAACCGCCCCTTAAATAGCGGCAGATCTGTTTTCTTAGGTCACACGATATTGCGCAAAGGTCTAAGAAACACAAAATTTCAGGAAAAAAAACGCACAAAAGTGAATTTTAGGGCCAACAAGTTCAATAAATGACCCAAATTTGCGGTAAATATAAAATATGAGGTTTGTGCCGAGTAAATAGACACCTGACATGCCAGACCTTACGCGCGGCGGACCGCGCCCAGCGACACTCAGCCCCCTATATCTTCTATAAAGCGACAACTTCCATCGCCCCTATAGGTCATCAGTTTGGTTACAGAGGAGTCTGCTGCTTGAATTATGGCTCTCACTCCGTGTGCGCGGCGATATGTAACATGCGTATCGCAATCTGCTGCCATGCGATTTCCTGCAGCGCCATGCGAGTCCAAATTGTCGCACCGTTGTCTGCAATTAAATCAGTCCTATCAGTGTGATTCCAACATGGGGGGTGCTTTGGGGTGGGGGGCTCCCTGTTCCCCATGTTGATGACAAGGGGCCTCTTCCCCACACCTGTGGCCCCTGGTTGTGGGGGTCTGTGCGTAGGGGGCGTATATCAGAATATGGACCCCCCCCCCCCCTCAGCCATCTGTGGGGAATCCGGCCGTTGCGTCCTTAACAACCGATGACTTTTGGTTAGTCTATTCTCTGGGTGGTGGGGGGGGGGGGGGGGGTGTCTATTCTTTGGGGTGGAGGGGGAGGGTGTCTATTCTCCGGGGGTCTATTCAATCGGGGTTGGGGGGGCATGCGCATAGAGACCTCTCCACTGTCAGGAACACAGGGAGAGGTCTGTATGCACATGACACGGTCCCTCTCCCTGTCAGTGAGGACATGCTGCTTTTGTATCTCTGCACAGCATGTCCCTCTCTAGTAACACAGCACACAGTTTAACCCTTTGATGGCCCCAGATGTTAACCCCTTCCTGCCCTGTGCCATTAGTACAATGTCGGGGCTTTTTATTAGCACTGATCACTGTATTGTGTCAATAGGGATGTCAGTGACACCAAGTCAGCCCCCCCTCCAGTGTCAGAATGCCGGCCGCAGACCCGCTATAAGTTTGCTGATCGCCGCCATTACTAGTATAAAAAAAATCCCCCGTATCTGTATCCACCATTTGTAGAACGCGATAACTGTCACGTAAACCAATTCATTTACACGTATCGGGGATTATTGTCCAGCGAAGACACAGAGCGGGAGACACGGAGCAGAGACACGGAGCGGGAGACACGGAGCGGGAGACACGGAGCAGGAGACACGGAGCAGGAGACACGAGTGAAGACACGGAGCAGGAGACACGGAGCAGGAGACACGGAGCGTGAGACACGGAGCATGGAGACACGGAGCGGGAGACACGGAGTGAAGACACGGAGCAGGAGACACGGAGCAGGAGACACGGAGCGGGAGACAACGGAGCAGGAAAGACACGAGCGGAGAGACACGGAGTGAAGACACAGAGCAGGAGACACAGAGCGGGAGACATGGAGTGAAGATATGGAGCAGGAGACATGAGTGAAGACATGGAGTGAAGACATGGAGTGAAGACATGGAGTGAAGACACAGAGCGGGAGACATGGAGTGAAGACATGGAGCTGGAGACACGGAGCGGGAGACACGGAGTGAAGACACGGAGCAGGAGACACGGAGCAGGAGACACGGAGCGGGAGACACGGAGCAGGAGACACGGAGCGGGGAGACACGGAGTGAAGACACAGAGCAGGAGACACAGAGCGGGAGACATGGAGTGAAGATATGGAGCAGGAGACATGGAGTGAAGACATGGAGTGAAGACATGGAGTGAAGACATGGAGTGAAGACATGGAGCGGAGAGACACGGAGTGGAGACATTTTGGCCGAAATTTATGAGGAAAATTTGATTTTTTACATTTTTTTACTGGATATATTTTATAGCAAAAAGTCGCACAATATAGATTTTTTTCTCAAAATTGTTTTATAGCGCAAAAAAGAAAAAGCGCTCAGAGAATGAAATACCGACAGAAAGCTCCATTCCTGGGGTGAAGATGGAAATGTCATCTGGGTGCAGCGATGCATGACCGCGCAATTGTCAGAGTAACGCAGAGAGATGTATAGCAAAAATGGCCTGGTCAGCGGGGAATCCTCTATTGGGGGGGTAAATCTTCTGGGGGTAGATCCTCTGGAGGGGGAGGAGTAAATCCTCTTGGGGTAAATATCTTTGGACGGGAAGGGGGGTAAATCCGTCTGCAGGGGGGGGGTGAATCCTCTGGGGGGGGGTGAATCCTCTGGGGGAGGTGTGAATCCTCTCTGAGGGGGTGAATCCTCTGGGAGGTGTGAATCCTCTGGAGGGGGGTGAATCCTCAAGAGGGGGAGGATCTTCTGGGGGGAGGTGAATCCTCTGGGGAGGGATCCTCTGGGGGGGTGAATCCTCTGGGGGAGGGTAAATTCTCTGGAGGGGGTGAATCCTCTGAGGCTGAGGAGGGGTAAATCCTCTGGGGAGGGATAAATCCTCTGTGAGGGGGGGTGAATCCTCTAAGGGAGGGGTAAATCCTCTGGGGGGGTTGAATCCTCTAGGGGGGGGGGGGGATGACGATCCCTCTGAGGGGGGGATGAATCCTCCAGCAGAGAACCGGGTCCACAAGAGATCCTCTGGGGGGGGGTGAATCCTCTGGGGGGATGAATCCTCCGAGGGGGGGGGGGAGGATGGGGTGAGGGGGGGAAACCTCTGGGGGAGGGATCCTGTGTGGGGGAGGGGAATCCTCTGGGGGAGGGATCCTGTGTGTGGGGGGAATGAATCCTCTGGGGAGGGATTCCTCTGGGGGGGGGGAATCCTCTGGTGGGGATGAATCCTCCGGGGAGGGATCCTCTGGGGGGGGGGGGGGGGGGGGGGGTGAATCCTCTGAGGGAGGGGTAAATCCTCCTGGGGGGATGAATCCTCTGGGGGAGGGATCCTCTTAGGGGGGGGGAATCCTCTGGGGGAGGGATCCTCTGGGGGGGGGGTGATTCCTCTGGGGGGGAATCCTCAGGGGAAGGGGGAATCCTCTGGGGGAGGATCCTGTGTGGGGGGGAGGGGAATCCTGTGGGTGGGGGGGGAGGGATCCTCTCTGGGGGGGGGGGAATCCTCAGGGGGGAGGGGAATCCTCCCTGGGGGAGGGATCCTGTGTGGGGGGGGAGGGAAATCCTGTGTGGGGGGGGGAGGGGAATCCTGTGTGGGGGAGAGGATCTTCTGGGGGAGGGATGAATCCTCTGTGGGAGGGATCCTGTGTGGGGGTGGATGAATCCTCTGGGGGGGGGATTCTCTGGGGGGGGGAATCGTCCACATTGGGATCCCATACAGTATGCGGGGTATATGTTATATATACATGTGATGTATACGTCATCCGGGCTCGCACAGGCGGTATATAGATGACACAGCACGGTATATACTCTCCCTGGGATGGATAACGCGATAAGGGAATATATGTCACGTGACTCCCTCCAGGCTCCTCCTCCCTGTGGTCTGGGTCACGCTGAACATGGGCATAGCTCCGCCCCCATAGAGCGAGCGCCCGCCCCGTCTTTATTCCCCCTATCCTGTGGACACTTCCCACGCAGACCCGCCCATCTTAGGTAACCTGCCGACACGACAACCAACCCGCCAAGCAAGCCTACCCGCTCATACACCGAACCACGCCCATTCCTATCGATTGACGAACCCGCTCACTCACCTCCTTATCCAACTAAGTAACAGCCCCGCCCACCCCGCTATAACACGCCCCCTAGCACAAAGTTTTCATTTTCCCCGCCCCTTACCCTTGAGTGTCCCGTGAACGGATCACATATCGGGGTTACTCCTGACCCGGAAGTAGTTGTTATAAACTTTTTTTATTGTCCGATTTTTCCCAATCTGTCTCCCTTGTTTGCCTTTCTTTCAAACTCTAAACAATCCCAGTGACGGTAAGTGTTATTTTTCTTGCGTTTGCCTCATAAAAAAATCGTCCCGGTGTAGCTGTACGTCACTTCCGGTGGCTGTGGGCGGAAGTGCTCCCCGGGTTCCGGGCGGAAGTGTTCCATTGTCCTGAGTCCTTGTGGCCTGTGTCCCCGGAGTCATGTCGGCGCTGAGTGCGGCCAGTGTGCTGTGGAAGCGGCTGCTGTCCTCCCGTCCCCTCCATAGGCGTCCTTGCACCTGCGTGGGCGGAGCTCGGCCAGTGTGTCTGGTGGGATCTCGGCCCAGTACCCTGTGGTGGACCACCAGTTCGATGCTGTGGTGGTGGGGGCCGGAGGGGCCGGTCTGAGGGCCGCCTTCGGCTTGTCTGAGGCGGGACTGAACACGGCGTGCGTCACCAAGCTGTTCCCGACGCGCTCCCACACGGTGGCGGCTCATGGGCGGGATCAACGCGGCGTTGGGGAACATGGAGGAGGACGACTGGCGGTGGCACTTCTACGACACGGTGAAAGGATCCGATTGGCTGGGGGATCAGGACGCCATTCACTACATGACGGAGCAGGCGCCGGCCTCGGTCATCGAGCTGGAGAACTACGGCATGCCGTTCAGCCGCACCGAGCGCGGTCACATCTATCAGCGCGCCTTCGGCGGTCAGAGCCTGAAATACGGGAAGGGCGGCCAGGCTCACCGGTGCTGCTGCGTGGCGGATCGCACAGGCCACTCCCTCCTCCACACCTTATATGGGCGTTCCCTCCGCTAACGACACCAGCTACTTCGTGGAGTACTTCGCCTTGGACCTCCTGATGGAGGACGGGGAGTGCCGCGGCGTCATCGCCCTCTGCAATGGAGGATGGCTCCATCCACCGCTTCCGGGCCAAGAACACCGTCATCGCCACCGGCGGCTACGGCCGCACCTTCTTCAGCTGCACCTCCGCCCACACCTGTACGGGGGATGGCAACGCCATGGTGACCCGGGGGCCGGGCCGGCCTCCCCTGCCAGGACTTGGAGTTCGTCCAGTTCCACCCCACCGGGATCTACGGGGCGGGGTGCCTGATCACCGAGGGGTGCCGCGGAGAAGGCGGGATCCTCATCAATAACGAAGGGGAGCGCTTCATGGAACGGTACGCCCCCCGTCGCCAAGGACTTGGCCTCCCGAGATGTGGTGTCCAGATCTATGACCATCGAGATCCGGGAGGGACGGGGTGTGGCCCCGACAAGGACCACGTCTACCTACAGCTCCACCACCTTCCCCCTCAGCAGCTGGCCACCCCGCCTGCCTGGCATCTCGGAGACCGCCATGATCTTCGCTGGGGTGGACGTCACCAAAGAGCCCATCCCCGTCCTCCCCACTGTCCACTACAACATGGGGGGGGGGGTCCCCACCAACTACAAAGGACAAGCCATCGTCCACGTCAATGGAGAAGACCGGGTGGTGCCGGGGTTGTATGCTTGTGGGGAAGCTGCCTCAGCCTCTGTCCATGGGGCCAATCGCCTCGGGGCCAACTCCCTCCTGGATCTGGTGGTCTTCGGGCGGGCTTGTGCTCTTAGTATCGCCGAGTCCAGCAAACCCGGAGAGCCGCTTCCACCACTCAAACCCAACGCCGGTGAGGAGTCCTGTGGCCAACCTGGACAAGCTGAGGTTTGCCAACGGAAGCACCAGAACCTCGGAGCTGAGGATCAACATGCAGAAGACCATGCAGAGCCACGCCGCTGTCTTCAGAACCGGCTCCGTCCTCCAGGAAGGGTGCGAGAAGCTGAGCGCCGTCAACACCGCCATGGAGGACATCAAGACCTTCGAACCGAGGAGCCGTCTGGAACACTGATCTGGTGGAGGCCCTGGAGCTGCAGAACCTCATGCTGTGTGCTCTGCAGACCATCTACGGGGCCGAGGCCAGGAAGGAGAGCCGAGGGGCCCACGCCAGAGAGGACTACAAAGTCAGACTGGATGAGTACGACTACTCTAAACCGCTGCAGGGGCAGCAGAAGAAACCCATGGAGGAGCACTGGAGGAAGCACACCTTGTCCTTCGTAGATCACAAGGGAAACGTCACCTTGAAGTACCGGCCGGTCATCGACACAACGCTCAACGAGGAGGACTGTGCCTCCGTCCCACCCGCTATAAACGGTCCTACTGATGGACTCCAGTCATTGACTTGTCACCTCCCACCCTATCATCAATGGACTGCCCTGATTACCACCCAACGTGTGATCTTCTGAATGGACTGTGCCTCTGTCCCACCCGCTATAAACGGTCCTACTGATGGACTCCAGTCATTGACTTGTCACCTCCCACCCGATCATCAATGGACTGCCCTGATTACCACCCAACGTGTGATCTTCTGAAATGGACTGTGCCGCTATCCCACCCGCTATACGGTCCTACTGATGGACTCCAGTCATTGACTTGTCACCTCCCACCCTATCATCAATGGACTGCCCTGATTACCACCCAACGTGTGATCTTCTGAATGGACTGTGCCGCTATCCCACCCGCTAGCAATGGTCCTACTGATGGACTCCAGTCATTGACTTGTCACCTCTCACCCTATCATCAATGGACTGCCCTGATTACCACCCAACGTGTGATCTTCTGAATGGACTGTGCCTCTGTCCCACCCGCTAATAAACGGTCCTACTGATGGACTCCAGTCATTGACTTGTCACCTCCCACCCTATCATCAATGGGCTGCCCTGATTACCACCCAACGTGTGATCTTATCTGAATGGACTGTGCCTCTGTCCCACCCGCTATACGGTCCTACTGATGGACTCCAGTCATTGACTTGTCACCTCCCACCCTATCATCAATGGACTGCCCTGATTACCACCCAACGTGTGATCTTATGAATGGACTGTGCCGCTATCCCACCCGCTATACGGTCCCTACTGATGGACTCCAGTCATTGACTTGTCACCTCCCACCCTATCATCAATGGACTGCCCTGATTACCACCCAACGTGTGATCTTATGAATGGACTGTGCTCATTTACCGATCACCCCCAGCAATGGACTGTCCTGGCTACCAACCTACCACCCAATATCTGATCTTATGAATGGACTGTGGTCATCTTATCACCCCCCCCCCCCCACCCCAAAATCTCAATGGATTGTCCTGATTACTAACCTACCACCCAACATCTGATCTTATGAATGGACTGATCATTTACCGATCACCCCCCAGCAATGGAGTGTCCTGGCTACCAACCTACCACCCAGCATCTGATCTTATGAATGGACTGTGATCATTTACCGATCACCCCCCAGCAATGGACTGTCCTGCCTACCAACCTACCACCCAACATCTGATCTTATGAATGGACTGTGGTCATTTACCGATCACCCCCCACCAATGGACTGTCCTGCCTACCACCCAACATCTGATCTTATGAATGGACTGTGGTCATTTACCGATTTCCCCCCCCCCCCCCAGCAATGGACTGTCCTGGCTACCAACCTACCACCCAACATTTGGTCCTATTAATGGACTGCAGTCATCATCTTATCACCCCCCCACCCCATCATCTCAATGGACTGTCCTGGTTACCACCATCTGTTCTCAGTATTAGATTGGTCATTTGCCGCCCCCCCCCCCCCCCCAGCCGACAAGCAATCTTATGAATGGACTGTGGTGATGAGTGTGCTCAGTATTATGACTCTGATCCTTTTGTTTGGTTTTCTTCCAATATAAATCTCGCTGTCTGTTCACTCGGAGTCGTCCTTTATCCTGACCCTCCCGGGGGTGATCTCTGGTGGTCTCTCATCAATCTGGGGGGGATTGTACCAACTCCTGAGGGGGCCGAATCTGGCGCAGCTCTGCAGAGGAACCAATCAGCTTCCAGGTTGTATTGTACAACCTGAAGGGAGAAACCGATTGGCTGCCATGCAGAGCTGTGCCGGGTTCTGAGGAGGAAGTGTGACACCCCCTGAATTCCCAGGATCCCTCTTCTGTGTGCTGATACAATGTCCCCCCCCCCCCAATAATGTGTGATAATGACATCCCTTGTGTCCCCCCCCCCCCAATAATGTGTGATAATGACATCCCTTGTGCCCCCCCCCAATAATGTGTGATAATGACATCCCTTGTGTCCCCCCCCCCAATAATGTGTGATAATGACATCCCTTGTGCCCCCCCCCCCAATAATGTGTGATAATGACATCCCTTGTGCCCCCCCCCCAATAATGTGTGATAATGACATCCCTTGTGCCCCCCCCCCAATAATGTGATGACATCCCTTGTGTCCCCCCCCAAAAAATGTGATGACATCCCTTGTGTCCCATCCCCCCCCATTAATGTGATGATCCCTTGTGTCCCCCCCCCATAACGTGTGATGACATCCCTTGTGTCCCCCCCCATAACGTGTGATAATGACATCCCTTGTGTCCCCCCCCCCCTAATGTGTGATAATGACATCCCTTGTGTCACCCCCCCCCCCCCCCCCCCAATAATGTGTGATAATGACATCCCTTGTTTCCCCCCCCCGCTATGTGTGATAATGACATCCCTTGTGTCCCCCCCCCCCCCCCAATAATGTGTGATGATGACATCCAATGTTTTCCCCCCCAATAATATGATGACATCCATTATATGGAAAAAACCTTGCGAGCCAAGTAATGAATTCCTTTTGTTGGATCGCAAACTTATTAGCACATAACTACCAATGTGAAAAAATGTAAAAATAAAAATATAATATTGCGCTCACAACCTTCCAATCTATACATAATAAACATATAGAAATGTATTGAATGATATATATGAATATCTGAATAAGTGAATGTATAACCAATCAACTCACATAAATGAAATAGTGAAAAATACTAAAAATAATATAATAAAATCATATAATATAATAATAATGTCCCACAGAAAAATATATAAGTGACTTAGTGCTGAAAAAAAAAAATCTTCTATATCTTTAAATCGTGACTGCTTGTGCCTCCTCCCTCAAGTGAAGATGTGCGCTCACCTCATGGATAGCCTGCAATTAGGCTATTAAAGCTTGCGGTTCACCTCCTTGGAACCTACTTGTTTAGGAACTGCTGTTGATGAGAGATAACCTTTATAATGCGACCTGTGTTGTAGACCAGTATCCTCTCACTGGGTGCCACTCTGCTGTCTTCTTATTTCCATGTGATTCTCCATAAACAAGAAAATTCTGACATGGTGCTTTATCGTTTTCAAAGCTTTTAATATACAGCTGACAGGTGGTTCTCCACATAAATCGTATAGTGGTAGTACAGCTGATTTCAATCAAATCCCCCTGATGAAGCCACGTGATTAGTGGCGTAACGCTAGGGGTGGGACTGTTCACGTCACTCCGGAGGGAGTCAGTCCGGTCATCGGATCACGAACGCACATCTCCAACAGCCAGCGGAGGTCTGAATCAGCTGTACTACCACTATACGATTTATGTGAGAACCACCTGTCAGCTGTATATTAAAAGCTTTGAAAACGATAAAGCACCATGTCAGAATTTTCTTGTTTATGGAGAATCACATGGAAATAAGAAGACAGCAGAGTGGCACCCAGTGAGAGGATACTGGTCTACAACACAGGTCGCATTATAAAGGTTATCTCATCAACAGCAGTTCCTAAACAAGTAGGTTCCAAGGAGGTGAACCGCAAGCTTTAATAGCCTAATTGCAGGCTATCCATGAGGTGAGCGCACATCTTCACTTGAGGGAGGAGGCACAAGCAGTCACCGATTTAAAGATATAGAAGATTTTTTTCAGCACTAAGTCACTTATATATTTTTCTGTGGGACATTATTATTATATTATATGATTATTATTATTATTTTTAGTATTTTTCACTATTTCATTTATGTGAGTTGATTGGTTATACATTCACTTATTCAGATATTCATATATATCATATACATTTCTATATGTTTATTATGTATAGATTGGAAGGTTGTGAGCGCAATATATATATTTTTATTTTTATGATGACATCCATTGTCCCCCCCCAATAATATGATGACATCCCTTGTGTCCCCTCCCAATAATGTGTGATAATGACATCCCTTGTGTGCCCCCCCCCCCCCCAATAATATATGATGACATCCATTGTCCCCCCCCAATAATGTGATGACATCCCTTGTGTACCTCTGCCCCCCCCAATAACATGGTAATGCTTTCCCTCCCCTCCTGTTCAATTCCCCCCCCAATTAAACCTGTGATCCAACATTCACCCTCCATATTAACACGTAATGTTACCCTCCCCCCCCCCCCCCCCCCATATGTAATAATACCTTCCCTTGTCCCCCCCCCCATATGTAATAATACCTTCCCTTGTCCCCCCCCCCATATGTAATAATACCTTCCCTTGTCCCCCCCCCATATGTAATAATACCTTCCCTTGTCCCCCCCCATATGTAATAATACCTTCCCTTGTCCCCCCCCCCCATATGTAATAATACCTTCCCTTGTCCCCCCCCCCCATATGTAATACCTTCTTGTCCCCCCCCCCCCCATGTAATAATACCTTCCCTTGTCCCCCCCCCCATGCAATAATACCTTCCCTTGCCCCCCCCCCCCCATATGTAATAATACCTTCCCTTGTCTCCCCCCCATATGTAATAATACCTTCCCTTCCCTTGTCCCCCCCCCCCCCCCCCCCATATGTAATAATACCTTCCCTTGTCCCCCCCCCCATATGTAATAATACCTTCCCCTTGTCCCCCCCCCATATGATGTAATAATACCTTCCCTTGTCCCCCCCCCATATGTAATAATACCTTCCCTTGTCCCCCCCCCCCATATGTAATAATACCTTCCCTTGTCCCCCCCCATATGTAATAATACCTTCCCTTGTCCCCCCCCCATATGTAATACCTTCTTGTCCCCCCCCCCCCATGTAAATAATACCTCCCCCCCCCCCCCCCCCATCCAATAATACCTTCCCTTGTCCCCCCCCCCCCCCATGTAATAATACCTTCCCTTGCCCCCCCCCCCCCATATGTAATAATACCTTCCCTTGTCCCCCCCCCATATGTAATAATACCTTCCCTTGTGTCCCCCCCCATATGTAATAATACCTTCCCTTGTCCCCCCCCCCCATATGTAATAATACCTTCCCTTGTCCCCCCCCATATGTAATAATACCTTCCCTTGTCCCCCCCCCCATATGTAATACCTTCTTGTCCCCCCCCCCCCCCCATGTAATAATACCTTCCCTTGTCCCCCCCCCCATCCAATAATACCTTCCCTTGTCCCCCCCCCCCCATGTAATAATACCTTCCCTTGCCCCCCCATATGTAATAATACCTTCCCTTGTCCCCCCCCCATATGTAATAATACCTTCCCTTGTCCCCCCCCCCATATGTAATACCTTCTTGTCCCCCCCCCCATGTAATAATACCTTCCCTTGTCCCCCCCCCCCCCATGCAATAATACCTTCCCTTGTTCCCCCCCCCCCATGTAATAATACCTTCCCTTGCCCCCCCCCCCCCATATGTAATAATACCTTCCCTTGTCCCCCCCCCCCCCCATATGTAATAATACCTTCCCTTGTTTCTGTGTGAGAATTCCCCCCCCCCCCCCCCTCATCTTAGGTGATTCCCCCCCCCCCCAATATGTAACCATACCTTCTGTTTTCTACAGCACAGCTGAAGGTGTCCACACTGTTCTTGATGATTTCCTCCCTTCAGTGGCGGCGCACATACATGTGGGTTGGATGCGGTTTTGAACGGCATGAGATCCGCAAGACATGTGAGATAACATGGCTTCCTATGGGGGCCAGGTCACACATGTCCTGTACACGGGCCGCTGCGGGTTGAAAGAGTCCTGTCTGAGTTCTAAGCAGTGCGGTCCGGTTCAGGTGCCGATTACAGGCTGTTGACTTCTATGGGAACCGTTCCTGAACCGCACAGAATAAATCCTGACCTGACCTGACCCAACGATACCAATCAGCTGTGAGCCCTCAGCCTCAGTCCGCACCACACGTGTGTGAGTCACCCTGACTGAAATGCCACGAGTCCCTGTAGACATGCCTGCTCCTCCTGGGTGGTCATTGGGTGCTGTAGACTTTAGATGTGTAATCTGCTGATCAGTTTATTGGAGCTATTCAAACCGCTCTCATCAGCAGATTGCACAGCTAAAGTCTGCTCCGCCCAGTGCCCTGCCAGGATGTACCATGAAATGGATGGCGGGTGTATATTCCTCACAGAGCGCCATGTTGTATTAAACTTGTACTGCACTCGCGGTGGTAAAAGGGGACACCGAAGTTCTGGTACCAATTATACCCCCCCCCCCCCCCCCCGACATGGACATGGAAGACAACGGGGTACTGACCCCTGTACACTGCCCTACATACTACTGACCCCTGTACACTGCCCTACATACTACTGACCTCTGTACACTGCCCTACATACCACTGACCCCTGTACATTGCCCCCTACACACCACTGACCCCTACTACACCCCTGCCCTACATACTACTGACCCCTGTACACTGCCCTACATACTACTGACCCCTGTACACTGCCCTACATACTACTACTGACCCCTGTACACTGCCCTACATACTACTGACCCCTGTACACTGCCCTACATCCTACTGACCCCTGTACACTGCCCTACATACTACTGACCCCTGTACACTGCCCTACATACCACTGACCCCTGTACACTGCCCTACATACCACTGACCCCTGTACACTGCCCTACATACCACTGACCCCTGTACACTGCCCTACATACTACTGACCCCTGTACACTGCCCTACATACTACTGACCCCTGTACACTGCCCTACATACTACTGACCCCTGTACACTGCCCTACATACTACTGACCCCTGTACACTGCCCTACATACTACTGACCCCTGTACACTGCCCTACATACTACTGACCCCTGTACACTGCCCTACATACTACTGACCCCTGTACACTGCCCTACATACTACTGACCCCTGTACACTGCTGTACACTACATACTACTGACCCCTGTACACTGCCCTACATACTACTGACCCCTGTACACTGCCCTACATACTACTGACCCCTGTACACTGCCCTACATACTACTGACCTCTGTACACTGCCCTACATACTACTGACCCCTGTACACTGCCCTACATACTACTGACCCCTGTACACTGCCCTACATACTACTGACCCCTGTACACTGCCCTACATACTACTGACCCCTGTACACTGCCCTACATACTACTGACCCCTGTACACTGCCCTACATACTACTGACCCATACTGACCCTGTACACTGCCCTACACACTACTGACCCCTGACCTGCCCTGTACACTGTACCTACTACATACTACTGTACTACCTACTACTGACCCCTGTACCTGCCCTACATACTACTGACCCCTGTACACTGCCCTGCATACTACTGACCCCCGTACACTGCCCTACATACTACTGACCCCCGTACGCTGCCCTGCATACTACTGACCCCCGTACACTGCCCTGCATACTACTGACCCCTGTACGCTGCCCTGCATACTACTGACCCCTGTACACTGCCCTGCATCACTACTGACCCCTGCACACTGCCCTGCATACTACTGACCCCTGTACTCCTGCCCTGCATACCACTGACCCCTGTACTCTGCCCTACATACCACTGACCCCCTGTACTCTGCCCCTGCATCCTATACTACTGACCCCTGTACTCTGCCCTGCATACCACTGACCCCCGTACTCTGCCCTACATCCTACTGACCCCCGTACACTGCCCTACATCATACTGACCCCTGTACACTGCCCTGCATCATACTGACTGACCCCTGTACTCTGCCCTGCATCCACTGACCCCTGCACTCTGTATCAGCCATGCTGCATCTAGTGGAGTCGGCCCCCTTGTATTGCTGGTAGTTCTGCATACATAATCTTGGATCGCTCTCCATACATGAGAAGACGTGGGATTGGAGCGCTCCTCGGGGAAAGTGACTCTGAAGGCCGGTGCAGTTTAACTCTTTATTGGGACGTTTGTTTCATGAGATTTCGGCATTTTCTTTGTTCCGTCTTTTTTATTGCGGCACCGGGGTGACCTTGATCTCTGGGTGCAGGGCCATCGATTTCCACATATCAAAGGTCACCCTCCAACTGATCTCTGCTCCTGGGGTGATCTCTGATCTCTGCCATGGTCAGGTCCATCGATTTCCACATATCAAAGGTCACCCTCCAACTGATACACTCGTCTGCAGCTCCTGGGGTGATCTCTGATCTCTGCCATGGTCAGGTCCATCGATTTCCACATATCAAAGGTCACCCTCCAACTGATACACTCGTCTGCAGCTCCTGGGGTGATCTCTGATCTCTGCCATGGTCAGGTCCATCGATTTCCACATATCAAAGGTCACCCTCCCCCCTCCCACTGATACAGTCGTCTGCAGCTCCTGGGGTGATCTCTGATCTCTGCCATGGTCAGGTCCATCGATTTCCAGATATCAAAGGTCCCCCTCCAACTGATACACTCGTCTGCAGCTCCTGGGGTGATCTCTGATCTCTCCACCGTGGTCAGGTCCATCGATTTCCTGGGGTGTCAAAGGTCATCCCTCAAAGGTCACCCTCCAACTGATACACTCGTCTGCAGCTCCTGGGGTGATCTCTGATCTCTGCCATGGTCAGGTCCATCGATTTCCACATATCAAAGGTCACCCTCCCACTGATACACTCATCTGCCCTCTCTGCCCCACTGATACAGTCACCCTCCCTGCAGCTCCTGGGGTGATCTCTGATCTCTGCCATGGTCAGGTCCATCGATTTCCAGCTGTCAAAGGTCACCCTCCCACTGATACACTCGTCTGCAGCTCCTGGGGTGATCTCTGATCTCTGCCATGGTCAGGTCCATCGATTTCCACATATCAAAGGTCACCCTCCCCCTCCCACTGATACAGTCGTCTGCAGCTCCTGGGGGTGATCTCTGATCTCTCCCATGGTCAGGTCCATCGATTTCCAGATATCAAAGGTCACCCTCCAACTGATACAGTCGTCTGCAGCTCCTGGGGTGATCTCTGATCTCTGCCATGGTCAGGGCCATCGATTTCCACATATCAAAGGTCACCCTCCCCCTCCCACTGATACAGTCGTCTGCAGCTCCTGGGGTGACCTCTGATCTCTCTGCCATGGTCAGGTCCATCGATTTCCAGATGTCAAAGGTCACCCTCCCACTGATACACTCGTCTGCAGCTCCTGGGGTGATCTCTGATCTCTGCCATGGTCAGGTCCATCGATTTCCACATATCAAAGGTCACCCTCCAACTGATACACTCATCTGCAGCTCCTGGGGTGATCTCTGATCTCTGCCATGGTCAGGTCCATCGATTTCCACATATCAAAGGTCACCCTCCAACTGATACACTCTTCTGCAGCTCCTGGGGTGATCTCTGATCTCTGCCATGGTCAGGTCCATCGATTTCCTGCCATGTCAAAGGTCATTTCCCCTCCCCCTCCCACTGATACACTCTTCTGCAGCTCCTGGGGTGATCTCTGATCTCTGCCATGGTCAGGTCCATCGATTTTCACATATCAAAGGTCACCCTCCCCCTCCAACTGATACACTCGTCTGCAGAGCGCGCAGCATTCTGCCTCCTGGGTCTAGCCTGCATTGAGTCTGCCTGCCTGTATGTATACATAAGCATGCGCACAGTGTTTGGATATCTAGATGCAGGACTTCACTGCCAGCAGCATCGTTGTAAATGTCAGAGCGCTGCGTGCCGATCGCTGGAAAATCCCTGAAAGTCCAACTCCAGAATTAAGACAGAAATATCGCCCCTTCCCCCGCACTGCGAGGGGCCAATGATTGTTTAGGGGTGGAGGAATAAGTCGGAACACCCCATTCCTCTTCTCTGGGTGAAGAATCATCCCCACTAGGGGGCTCCAAACTATGGCCCTCCAGCTGTTGAGGTACTACAAGCCCCATCATGCCTCTACCTATGGGAGTCTTGGAAGGCCTCATGGGACTTGCAGTTCCTCAACACCTGGAGGACCATAGTTTGGAGACCCTGGATGTAGCTGGACTGACTGCCGAGAGAAAGGTTTACGCCGTGACCGGTACCTGCAAGTTACGGGAAAATCATCTCTTCGTTGACGGATTCCCCCAGGGATGAAAAACATCTCCTTGTGGGCTTTTCTGGGATCTGAACCCTGGACCTCGCGCACCCAAAGCAAGAATCATATCCCCACTAGGGGGCTCCAAACTATGGCCCTCCAGCTGTTGAGGTACTACAAGCCTCATCATGCCTCTACCTATGGAAGTCTTGGAAGGCCTCATGGGACTTGCAGTTCCTCAACACCGGGAGGACCATAGTTTTGAGACCCTGGATGTAGCTGGACTGACTGCCATGAGAAAGGTTTACGCCATGACCAGTACCTGCAAGTTATGGGAAAACCATCTCTTTGCTGACGGATTCCCCCAGGGATGAAAAACATCTCCTTGTGGGCTTGTTTGGGATTTGAACTCTGGACCTCGCGCACCCAAAGCAAGAATCATATCTCTAGACCAACGAGCTGAAAGCTGCTTGGTTGCTATGGCGGCTGTCTTCCCAGGCTAGGCTGAGGAGTAGACAAGGGCACTACAAAGGTTCAAGCAGGGCATAAAGGCACCTTGACTGCGACCAAGAAGACAATGGGAAGTCAGGCCATGTGCCTAAAGCTGGGGCTCGTCTGGGAATTGAACCCCGGGACTTCTCACACCCAAAGAGAGAATCATACCCCTAGACCAACGAACCAGGAATGTCACCTTCCCTGGAGATATTTTTTTTTGAATAGCCTGTCCTCTGAATTAGTCTTCTTCCTTTGATGAAAGGAGTTTGCAGTCTTTGCATTTCTTGATATATCGAAGATTTCAAAAGCAAAGGGGACATTTTGTCAGGGCAACATCACCTCCGTTCCACAGGTAGGATCTGGAGACTGACTCATGGTCTTGTAGCTTGGCCAACCTCCCCTGCCTCGTGGTCTTGTAGTTTGGACCTCCCCTGCCTCGTGGTCTTGTAGCTTGGACCTCCCCTGCCTCGTGGTCTTGTAGTTTGGACCTCCCCTGCCTCGTGGTCTTGTAGCTTGGACCTCCCCTGCCTCGTGGTCTTGTAGCTTGGACCTCCCCTGCCTCGTGGTCTTGTAGCTTGGACCTCCCCTGCCTCGTGGTCTTGTAGCTTGGACCTCCCCTGCCTCGTGGTCTTGTAGCTTGGACCTCCCCTGCCTCGTGGTCTTGTAGCTTGGACCTCCCCTGCCTCATGGTCTTGTAGCTTGGACCTCCCCTGCCTCGTGGTCTTGTAGCTTGGACCTCCCCTGCCTCGTGGTCTTGTAGCTTGGACCTCCCCTGCCTCGTGGTCTTGTAGCTTGGACCTCCCCTGCCTCGTGGTCTTGTAGCTTGGACCTCCCCTGCCTCGTGGTCTTGTAGCTTGGACCTCCCATTCCCAGTGGTGGATTTATACCTCTAGACTGAAGAGGAAGAAGCCAAGAGCCACAGCTTGCCAATTTTCTGAGAAGGAGATGTTCCGCACTTTATGATGGTGTCAGAGTCTGACCACCAGCTGGAGGCCTGAAAAAAAGCATCTTCAGGGAACAAGTGGCAGAGTGTGGTGGAAGGTAGCCGGAGGGAGGAGTTAGGGGAGTATTACAGCTCATTCCTCCACCCCGGGACTTAGCCAGCAGTTAACCCTTTGCAGTGGTGGGAGGGGCCAACTTCAAGGGTGTTTTTTTTGCTGGTGATTTCATCTTACACAGGTGAAAGTGGAAAAATGAGAATCTGGTGCAAAAGTTCATTGATTTCAGTGCAGCAACTAAAAAGGTGACACTAATATATGAGACTCATTCCATGCAAAGCAAGATAGTTCCAGCCGTGATTTGTCATCATTGTGATGATTATGGCTTACAGCTCATGAAAACCCCAAATCCACAATCTCAGAAAATGAGAATCTTCCATGCAATCAATAAAACACGATTGTACATAGAACAATATCGCACCTCTGAGAAGTAGAAGCTGCATATGTACTCAGTACTTGGTTGGGGCCCCTTTTGCAGCAATTACTGCCTCAATGCGGCGTGGTATGGAAGCTATCCGCCTGTGGCACTGCTGAGGTGTTATGGAAGACCAGGATGCTTCAATAGCGGCCTTCAGCTCTTCTGCATTGTTGGGTCTCATGTCTCTCATCTTTCTCTTGGCAATGCCCCATAGATTCTCTATGGGGTTCAGGTCAGGCGAGTTTGCTGGCCAATCAAGCACAGTAATCCCACGGTCATTGAACCAGGTTTTGGTGCTTTTGGCAGTGTGGGCGGAGCCAAGTCCTGCTGGAAAATGAAGTCAGCGTCCCCATAAAGCTGGTCTGCGGAAGGAAGCATGAAGTGCTCCAAAATCTCCTGGTAGACGGCTGCGGTGACCCTGGACTTAATGAAGCACAGTGGACCAACACCAGCAGATGACATGGCTCCCCAAATCAACAGACTGTGGAAACTTCACACTGGACTTCAAGCATCTTGCAGTGTGTGCCTCTCCATTCTTCCTCCATACTCGGGGTCCTTGGGCCTCTCCATTCTTCCTCCATACTCGGGGTCCTTGTGCCTCTCCATTCTTCCTCCATACTCCGGGTCCTTGGGCCTCTCCATTCTTCCTCCATACTCGGGGTCCTTGTGCCTCTCCATTCTTCCTCCATACTCGGGGTCCTTGGGCCTCTCCATTCTTCCTTCATACTCGGGGTCCTTGTGCCTCTCCATTCTTCCTCCATACTCGGGGTCCTTGTGCCTCTCCATTCTTCCTCCATACTCGGGGTCCTTGGGCCTCTCCATTCTTCCTCCATACTCGGGGTCCTTGGGCCTCTCCATTCTTCCTCCATACTCGGGGTCCTTGGGCCTCTCCATTCTTCCTCCATACTCGGGGTCCTTGTGCCTCTCCATTCTTCCTCCATACTCGGGGTCCTTGGGCCTCTCCATTCTTCCTTCATACTCGGGGTCCTTGTGCCTCTCCATTCTTCCTCCATACTCGGGGTCCTTGTGCCTCTCCATTCTTCCTCCATACTCGGGGTCCTTGGGCCTCTCCATTCTTCCTCCATACTCGGGGTCCTTGGGCCTCTCCATTCTTCCTCCATACTCGGGGTCCTTGGGCCTCTCCATTCTTCCTCCATACTCGGGGTCCTTGTGCCTCTCCATTCTTCCTCCATACTCGGGGTCCTTGTGCCTCTCCATTCTTCCTCCATACTCGGGGTCCTTGGGCCTCTCCATTCTTCCTCCATATTCGGGGTCCTTGTGCCTCTCCATTCTTCCTCCATACTCTGGGTCCTTGAGCCTCTCCATTCTTCTTCCATACTCCGGGTCCTCGGGCCTCTCCATTCTTCCTCCATATTTGGGGTCCTTGTGCCTCTCCATTCTTCCTCCATACTCGGGGTCCTTAGGCCTCTCCATTCTTCCTCCATACTCGGGGTCCTTGGGCCTCTCCATTCTTTCTCCATACTCGGGGTCCTTGGGCCTCTCCATTCTTCCTTCATACTCGGGGTCCTTGTGCCTCTCCATTCTTCCTCCATACTCGGGGTCCTTGTGCCTCTCCATTCTCCCTCCATACTCGGGGTCCTTGGGCCTCTCCATTCTCCCTCCATATTCGGGGTCCTTGGGCCTCTCCATTCTCCCTCCATATTCGGGGTCCTTGGGCCTCTCCATTCTCCCTCCATATTCGGGGTGCTTGGGCCTCTCCATTCTTCCTCCATACTCGGGGTCCTTGGGCCTCTCCATTCTTCCCCCATACTCGGGGTCCTTGGGCCTCTCCATTCTTCCCCCATACTCGGGGTCCTTGTGCCTCTCCATTCTTCCTCCATACTCGGGGTCCTTGGGCCTCTCCATTCTTCCTCCATACTCGGGGTCCTTGGGCCTCTCCATTCTTCCTCCATACTCGGGGTCCTTGGGCCTCTCCATTCTTCCTCCATACTCGGGGTCCTTGGTCCTCTCCATTCTTCTCCCATACTCGGGGTCCTTGGGCCTCTCCATTCTTCCTCCATGCTCGGGGTCCTTGGTTTCCAAATGAGATGTAAAAGTTGCTCTCATCAGAAAAGAGGACTTTGGACCACTGAGCAGCAGACCAGGTGTGTTTTTCTTTAGCCCAGGTAAGACGCTTCTGACGTTGTTTGTTGTTCAGGAGTGGCTTGACAAGAGGAATACGACATTTGAAGCCCATGTCCAGGATCCGTCTGTGTGTGGTGGCTCTTGATGCACTGACTCCAGCCTCAGTCCACTTCTTGTGAAAGTCCCCAACACTTTTGAATGGCCTTTTTCTGACAATCCTCTCCAGGCTGCGGTCATCCCTGCTGCTTGTGCACTTTTTTCTTCCACACTTTTCCCTTCCCCATAACTTTCTATTAATGTGCTTTGATACAACACTTTGGGAACATCCAACTTCTTCTGCAATTCCCTTCTGAGGCTTTCCCTCCTTATGGAGGGTGTCAGTGATGGTGTCAGGTCAGCAGTCTTTCCCTCCTTATGGAGGGTGTCAGTGATGGTGTCAGGTCAGCAGTCTTTCCCATGATTGGGATTCCTACTGAACCAGACTGAGAGACCATTGAAAGGCTCAGGAACCCTTTGCAGGTGTTATGGCTGAATGAGCTGATTAGAGTGGGACACTTTGAGCCGAGATTATTCCACCCTTTCACAATATTCTCATTTTCTGAGATTGTGGATTTGGGGTTTTCATGAGCTGTAAGCCATAATCATCACAATGATGACAAATCACGGCTGGAACTATCTTGCTTTGCATGGAATGAGTCTCATATATTAGTGTCACCTTTTAAGTTGCTGCACTGAAATAAATGAACTTTTCACCATATTCTCATTTTCCAGTTTCACCTGTATACACCTCATTTATATACACCGGAAAAATATTGTTACATCCTACTGTATGTCTCAATGATTCCTGGACACTGTTCTGCCTTCAGTCACAGAGGAGCTGCGGCCTCAACCAGCACACCGGCTGTGGCTGGGGAGGAGGAGAGGGGCATACCAGGAACATCCATGGATCCTAAATGAAGTATTTCAGGGCTTTTCCTCCTATTCACAACTGGTCGGCCCCAACCATTATACCAGCACTATGGCTGGGGACAAGGAGAGGGGCATACCAGGTACATCCTCCGATCTTAAATTAGGTACTTCAGGGCTTTTCCTTATGTTCAGAACTGGACGGCCTCAACCATTATACCAGCACACCGGCTGTGGCTGGGGAGGAGGAGAGGGGCATACAAGGTACGTCCTTGGATCCTAAATGAAGTATTTCAGGGCTTTTCCTCATATTTACAACTGGTCGGCCCCAACCATTATACCAGCACTATGGCTGGGGACAAGGAGAGGGGCATACCAGGTACGTCCTGGGATCTTAGATGTATTTTGGGGCTTTTCCTCATAATTACAACTAGTTGGCCCCAACCATTAAACCAGCACAATGGCTATGGCCGGGATGAAGGAGCAGGCATACCAGGTATGTCCTCAGCTTGTAAAGTATTTTTCTTGTGGTTAGAACTAGTCAGCCTCAGCCGCTATACCAGCACAACAGCTCTGGCAGGAGCGTCTTCACATCCTAAATGAGGTATTTCAGGGCTTTTTCTCATACTCAGAACTGGTTGGCCTCAGCCACTATTACAGCACAATGGCTATGGCTGAGGACAAGGAAAGGGGCATATCAGGTACGTCCTCGGATCCTAAATGAGGTGTCTTTGGACTTTTCCTCATGTTCACAACTGGTCGGCCCCAACCATTATACCAGCACAACAGCTGTGGCAGGGGAGAAGGATTGGGGAATACCAAGTACGTTCTCAGATCTTAGATGATGGGTGCCCAAACTGTGGCCCTCCAACTGTTGGGGAATGATAAGTCCTATCATGATTCTACCATTGGGAGTCTTGCTTGCAATGCCTTGTGGGATTTGTAGTTCTGCAACATCTGGAGGGCCACAAGTTGATCAGCTATGTCTTAGGTGTATTGCAGCGCTTTTCCCCGTTCAGAACTGGCTGGTCTCAGACATTATACCAGCACAACAGCTGTGGCAGGAGAGAAGGAGTGGGCATACCAAGTACGCCCTGGGATCTTAGATGTAATTTGGGGCTTTTCCTCCTACTCACAACTAGCCAGCCTCAACCATTAAACCAGCAGTATGGCTATGGCCAGGATAATGGAGCAGGCATATCAGGTACAGTCAGGTCCATAAATATAGGGATAGGACACAATTCTAACATTTTTGGCTCTATACACCACAATGGATTTGAAATGAAATGAACAAGATGTGCTTTAACTGCAGACTGTCAGCTTTAATTTGAGGGTATTTACATCCAAATCAGGTAAACGGTGTAGGAATTACAACAGTTTGCATATGTGCCTCCCACTTGTTAAGGGACCAAAAGTAATGGGACAATTGGCTTCTCAGCTGTTCCATGGCCAGGTGTGTGTTATTCCCTCATTATCCCAATTACAATGAGCAGATAAAAGGTCCAGAGTTCATTTCAAGTGTGCTATTTGCATTTGGAATCTGTTGCTGTCAACTCTCAAGATGAGATCCAAAGAGCTGTCACTATCAGTGAAGCAAGCCATCATTAGGCTGAAACAACAAAACAAACCCATCAGAGAGATAGCAAAAACATTAGGCGGCCAAAACAACTGTTTGGAACATTCTTAAAAAGAAGGAACGCACCGGTGAGCTCAGCAACACCAAAAGACCCGGAAGACCACGGAAAACAACTGTGGTGGATGAGCGAAGAATTCTTTCCCTGGTGAAGAAAACACCCTTCACAACAGTTGGCCGGATCAAGAACACTCTCCAGGAGGTAGGTGGATGTGTGTCAAAGTCACCAATCAAGAGAAGACTTCACCAGAGTGAATACAGAGGGTTCACCACAAGATGGAAACCATTGGTGAGCCTCAAACACAGGAAGGCCAGATTAGAGTTTGCCAAACAACATGTAAAAAAGCCTTCACAGTTCTGGGAACAACATCCTATGGACAGATGAGACCGACATCAACTTGTACCAGAGTGATGGGAAGAGAAGAGGATGGAGAAGGAACTGCTCATGATCCTAAGCAGACCACCTCATCTGTGAAGCATGGTGGTGGTAGTGTCATGGCGTGGGCATGTATGGCTGCCAATGGAACTGCTTCTCTTGTATTTATTGATGATGTGACTGCTGACAGAAGCAGCCGGATGAATTGTGAAGTGTTTCGGGAATATTATCGGCTCATATTCAGCCAAATGCTTCACAACTCATTGGACGCTTCACAGTGCAGATGGACAATGACCCAAAGCAGACTGCAAAAGACACCAAAGAAGTGGAATGTTCTGCAATGGCCAATCACCTGACCTGAATCCGATGGAGCATTTCACTTGCTGAAGACAAAACTGAAGGGAAAATGCCCCAAGAACAAGCAGGAACTGAAGACAGTTGCAGTAAAGGCCTGGCAGAGCATCACCAGGGATGACAGCCAGCGTCTGGTGATGTCTATGCGTTCCACACTTCAGGCTGTCATTGACTGCAAAGGATTTAACTAAGTATTAAAAAGTGAAAGTTTGATTTATGATTATTATTCTGTCCCATTACTTTTGGTCCCTTAACAAGTGGGAGGCACATATGCAAACTGTTGTCATTCCTACACCGTTCACCTGATTTGGATGTAAATACCCTCAAATTAAAGCTGACAGTCTGCAGTTAAAGCACATCTTGTTCTCTTCATTTCAAATCCATTGTGGTGTATAGAGCCAAAAATGTTAGAGTTGTGTCCATGTCCCAATATTTATGGACCTGACTGTATGTCCTCCGCTTGTAGATGAAGCATTTTTTCTCGTGTTCAGAACTAGTCAGCCTCAGCCGCTATACCAGCACATGTCAGGGGAGAAGGAGCGGGCATACCACGTACGTCCTCAGATCTTTTTTTGGTGCTTTTCCTCTTGTTCACAACTGGTTCAAATGTGTAATGAGGCAGAATAGTAAAAAGCATGCAGTACATCCCTTCAATGGCCGCACCTTTACCCAAGTTCCATCCCTTTAAAGGGTCAGCTCACCTTTCCCCAAAACCTTCTATGCAGGTATGGGGTGTCTGTAGATAGAAACAGACTGTGCAGCTCTGGATACAGCTGAATAATGCCCTTACTTTACATGTTCAGTGAGGGACAGAAGTATTTGAACCCCCTGCGATTCTGCAAGTTCTCCCACTTCTCCATCATGGAGGGTCTGACATTCACATTGCAGGGGATTCCCACTCTCAGGACAGAATTCAGGAGATCACATTGCAGGGGATTGCCACTCTGAGGACAGAATTCAGGAGATCACATTGCAGGGGATTCCCACTCTGAGGACAGAATTCAGGAGATCACATTGTATGATTTGTAAAGAATGTATTTGTCTCGCACAGCTGAACAGAAGTATTTGAACCCCTGAGAAACAGCAAGAAATCTGTCTCTCAAAGACCTGTTACTGCGCCTTTATAAAGCCCCCCTCTACTCCACTCATTCATCTCACTTAGTAGCATCTGTCTGAGCTCTATAGACACCTGTCCACCCCCCCACAGTCAGTCAGACGCCAACTACTACCATGGGCAAGACCAAAGACCTGTTACTGCACCTTTATAAAGTCCCCCTCTACTCCACTCATTCATCTCACTTAGTAGCCCCTGTCTGAGCTCTTTAAAGACACCTGTCCACCCCACAGTCAGTCAGACGCCAACTACTACCATGGGCAAGACCAAAGAGCTGTCAAAAGACACCAGAGACAAAATGGTGGACCTCCACAAGGCTGGAAAGGGCTACGGGGCAATTGCCAAGCAGTTTGGTGAAATTAGATCAACTGTTGGAGCAATTGTTAGAAAATGGAAGAGGCTAAAGACGACTGTCAGTCTCCCTCGGACTGGGGCTCCATGCAAGATGTCACCTCGTGGGGTATCACTGATGATGAGAAAGGTGAGGAATCAGCCCAGAACTACAAGGGAGGAGCTGGTCAATGACATGAAGAGAGCTGGGACCACAGATTCACAGGTCACTGTCGGTAGAACACTACGCCGTCATGGTTTCCAATCATACATTGCACGGAAGGTTCCCCTGCTCAAGTCATCACATGTCCAGGCCCGTCTGAAGGTTCCCCTGCTCCAGTCATCACATGTCCAGGCCCGTCTGAAGGTTCCCCTGCTCCAGTCATCACATGTCCAGGCCCCTCTGAAGGTTCCCCTGCTCAAGTCATCACATGTCCAGGCCCGTCTGAAGGTTCCCCTGCTCAAGTCATCACATGTCCAGGCCCGTCTAAAGGTTCCCCTGCTCAAGTCATCACATGTCCAGGCCCCTCTGAAGGTTCCCCTGCTCAAGTCATCACATGTCCAGGCCCGTCTGAAGGTTCCCCTGCTCAAGTCATCACATGTCCAGGCCCGTCTGAAGGTTCCCCTGCTCCAGTCATCACATGTCCAGGCCCGTCTGAAGGTTCCCCTGCTCAAGTCATCACATGTCCAGGCCCGTCTGAAGGTTCCCGTGCTCAAGTCATCACATGTCCAGGCCCGTCTGAAGGTTCCCCTGCTCCAGTCATCACATGTCCAGGCCCGTCTGAAGGTTCCCCTGCTCCAGTCATCACATGTCCAGGCCCGTCTGAAGGTTGCCAATGACCATCTGCATGATCCAGAGGAGGCATGGGAGAAAGTCATGTGGTCAGAGGAGGCATGGGAGAAAGTCATGTGGTCAGATGAGACCAAAGGAGCACATTTTGGTCTAACCTTCACTCGTCGTGTTTGGAGGAAAAAGAAGGATGAGTTGCATCCCAAGAACACCATCCCTACTGTGAAGCATGGGGGTGGTAACATCATGCTTTGGGGGTGCTTTTCTGCGAAGGGGACAGGACGACTGCACTGTATTAAGGAGAGGATGAATGGGGCCATTTATGGTGAGATCTTCAGCAACAACCTCCTTCCCTCAGTCAGAGCATTGAAGATGGGTCGTGGCTGGGTCTTCCAACATGACAACGACCCGAAGCACACAGCCAGGAGAACCAAGGAGTGGCTCCGTAAGAAGCATATCAAGGTTCTGGAGTGGCCTAGCCAGTCTCCACACCTAAATCCAATAGAACATCTCTGGAGGGAGCTGAAACTCCGTGTTGCTCAGCGACAGCCCCGAAACCTGACAGATCTAGAGGAGATCGGTGTGGAGGAGTCGGCCAAAATCCCTGTTGCAGTGCAAACCTGGCCAAGGACTACAGGAAACGTCTGACCTCTGTAATTGCAGACAAAGGCTTCTGTACCAAATATTAACACGGATCTTCTCAGGGGTTCAAATACTTCTGTTCAGCCGTGCGAGACAAATACATTCTTTACAAATCATACAATGTGATCTCCTGAATTCTGTCCTCAGAGTGGGAATGTCCTACAATGAGAATGTCAGACCCTCCATGATGGAGAAGTGGGAGAACTTGCAGAATCGCAGGGGGTTCAAATACTTCTGTTCCTCACTGTAGGTAGTTTACATACCTCCTGAAGCCTGACTGAAAAAACTCCCAGAGATGGTGTCACGGTATGGGAGCCTGCCAATTATTAATCCCCTTATTAATGCCTTGTATCACATGCCCTCAGCGTCCTGCTCTGTATTGTTCCAATTGTCCCCTGTGTCACTAGGCCAAATGGCCAAATCAAATTACTCTGGGCCCCCTCCCTCCCGGCCAGCTGGCTGGGAGCTCTCTGCACACCTCCCAACTTGCTTTTCATCTATGCAGACATCATTCCTGCCTCCCAGGATGTCCCTGTAAACAGCCTGATTCTCCCTGGGGTCTAGTGTTCCCTTCCCTCTCCCGGTTGCCAAGGTGACCGGGGAGTATCCTGCAGCAGTTTAAGAGGTGGATGCTGGGAGCTCCTATTCATTCCGGTGTGTAGTCTGCAAAGGATCTCAAGCTTCGGCGAGACCTTTGGGACTAGACTCTGCAAGTCTACTCCCCAGCCTCACGGAGACCCCACAGGAGGGAAGAGACAACCAGAGAAAGCCTACCTGCGATTGCGAGAGACCCCACAGAAGGGGGAGAGACTATCCCAGCCTGCCTGCTTTTTTCCAGAGACCCCACAGAAGGGGGAGAGACTACCACAGCCCGTCTGCCAGAGCCAGAGGCCACCCACCTGATCCGGACTCCACAGGTACCTGCATTCTGCTTCTACCCCTGGGAGACCAGGCACCCTGTTGGATCCGTGAATACCTGCTTCCCCACTGTTACCTGAACTGTTGCGGTGGTGACTCCTTGCACCCCTCTCCTGTGTCGGACTACCCCTGTTACAGGGACACCCCCTTGGCTCTCCTAGTGGACTATAAGTGGGTGGGGCCCCCTCGTTACCATTTAGTGGCAAATCCACCCTCTCTGCCACCCAACGTATTGAAGGACTGCCGTCTGTTTGTCTCAATAAAGCTTTGTGCATCTGCCATCCACTCTGTGTGTTCTGTCCTGCCTTTCCTCTGTCACAGATGGCTTCATGTCATCCTGCCTGTTGTTGCTAGGGTGTTGCTAAGACACTCCCAGTTGTTACTGCTTACCTGCACCATCACAGGAGGGAGCTCCCAATCCCCACACTTCTGTGATCCACCATCTCCTCTATTGAAGTATCACTAAGCTTAGAGCAACAGGAAGAGAGAGCGCATGCAAAAGGGGTTTGAGGCAGCTAGGAGTGTCTTAGCAACGTCCTAGCAACAAGGCAGGATGGGATGATGCCATCTCTGGGGGGTTTTCAGTCAGGAATCGGGAGATATATAAAAGGCCTACACCTAAGGGCATCATTGAATTTTGGTCAGTTTGTTTTTTATCTACAGCCCCCTTACCCACATGGGCAGTGAACCGACCCTGTGAAGCCCCTGTGAGTACAGAAGAACCCCTGTTGATCTGCCAGAAAGTCGCTCAGCTCCTAATTTGTGACCTGACAACACACAAGGTTTACGTGGAATGAGTGGTGTCAGCCCTGCCCAATGTCTTTTGCTAACCCTCTGAATCCCTCCCCGCCCCGTTCCTCATCTTCACAACATAGACATGAATTGTTCTGTAGTCCGTGATAAGAACTCGGAGGGCTAATTGGACTCCTTGAGGAAACGCAGGGAGGACACGAGGCAACTCTGGATTTCTGGAGGCATTTCCAGGGATTTTGTTGCACTTCAGGCAAATATGACAAAACATTTTCAATGGTACATTTAACAGACCCATAAGGAGGAGACCTACACTTTAAGGACACCTGTGGTGGAGGCGTGAACAGAACACGCACAGAGATCAGGAATGGTTCAGGACCCTCAGCCCAGGGGCCCAACAAAGAGAAGATTGCTGTCCTAGGCAAAGGGAGATCCACGGGGTGTCCAGAAACCTCGTGATGAAGACCAGAGAGATGCAGGCCAATCGGATTGTACATCTAAGGGGAATCAGCCGAAATAAGATACAGCGTAAGTCACGTGTCAACTATGAATCTGGCCCACCTGGCCATTTCATGTGGCCCCCACACCTCTCCTGCAGCTGGGCCCCCCCCCCTCGTCTCTGTCCCAACCTCATCACAGCAGAATTCCTCCACCAGATCCTGTGCTTCTCTCTGCAGCCACAGAGAAGCTCGTCTGCCCACCCCCCGTCTCAGCAGAGAGGAGGACAGAACTCCTCCTACAGATCCTGCACCCCTCTGTGCAGCCGCTGCTACCCCTAATCTCCACCCCCCCCTCCCCGGTCTCAGCATTGGATTCCAGCCCTCATAAGGTGGATCCCAATGACATTCAGGACAATCAGTTGAGTACAACGGGAGAGTCCAGCAGAATCGCGGGATGGAAATATGAGACATAAGGGGAGCCCAATGACATTCAGGACAATCAGTATCAGAGTACAACGGGAGAGTCCAGCAGAATCACGGGATGGAAATATGAGACATAAGGGGGAGCCCAATGACATTCAGGGCAATCAGTAATGGAGTACAATGGGAGAGTCCAGCAGAATCGCGGGATGGAAATATGAGAGGGGGACATAGGGCAATCAAGTGGGAGCCCAGAATGGAAATATGAGACATTCATTCAGGGCAATCAGTATCAGAGTACAACGGGAGAGTCCAGCAGAATCGCGGGATGGAAATATGAGACATCATAAGGGGAGCCCAATGACATTCAGGACAATCAGTAATAGAGTACAACGGGAGAGTCCAGCATAATCACGGGATGGAAATATGAGACATCATAAGTGGGAGCCCAATGACATTCAGGGCAATCAGTAATGGAGTACAATGGGAGAGTCCAGCAGAATCGCAGGATGGAAATATGAGACATCATAAGTGGGAGCCCAATGACATTCAGGGCAATCAGTAATGGAGTACAATGGGAGAGTCCAGCAGAATCGCAGGATGGAAATATGAGACATCATAAGGGGAGCCCAATGACATTCAGGACAATCAATATTAGAGTACAACGGGAGAGTCCAGCAGAATCGCGGGATGGAAATATGAGACATAAGGGGAGCCCAATGACATTCAGGACAATCAGTTGAGTACAACGGGAGAGTCCAGCAGAATCGCGGGATGGAAATATGAGACATAAGGGGAGCCCAATGACATTCAGGACAATCAGTTGAGTACAACGGGAGAGTCCAGCAGAATCGCGGGATGGAAATATGAGACATAAGGTGGATCCCAATGACATTCAGGACAATCAGTTGAGTACAACGGGAGAGTCCAGCAGAATCGCAGGATGGAAATATGAGACATAAGGGGAGCCCAATGACATTCA